>JAUZSU010000295.1:249360-270293 GCA_034780255.1 Parotocinclus maculicauda
GTCTGTCTGTGGATCTCTGCATCTAGGGCTCTGCCACAAAACTGTATGGGGGTTCCGGGGAGTTTTGGCAGGGACGGCGTCCCGTCTCGCTAGTTCCCCCAGACCCAGCATACAGATTCGTGACATCATTCAATATCTATGTATTATAAACACTGTGCAATACGAAAATTATAATAATATCACGATCATTTTTGAGACCATAAACAAGCAGTCTCTGGCTTGACTTAATTTCAAGCTCATTTGAGCTATATCTTTTCTCGGTTTCTGGGTAAGGCTTAGAAATTGTTGTTAAGACCAACCAAGTCCAATGTGTCTTTCTTGGGTGACAATTATAAACTAAACTTTTTTTTTTATAATTAATGAATATCAACAATCCGTTTAACAGTATAAACCAGTCCTTTGTCTACACGCCTAAATAAAATCTGCACTTAGATTGGCTAATAGGGATAGACAAGTTACTGCTTTGCTAATTGAGTATCCAATCATGGAACATGTTTTGTTCATAAAGTTGACTTCATGTGGTGACTTTTTATTAAGTTTGAGAGAAGGCAAACATCATCATTTGCTTTCAAACACAAAAAGTATATATTTTTAAAATATCCCCTATTTTTTGTGAGCAGTGTATAATGATGATTAGTGATAAGTTTAGGTTATATATTATTTCATGTTATATTTTACAAAATATATAATGTAATATAATCATCTCGGTCTTGGCCACTCCCAATGCCGATCTTGACTAAGATTCTGCTTCTAAGTCTTACTCAGCTTGGAAGTCTTGGTCTTGACTACAATACTAATTTCTGGCATGTACAGGGTGTAAATATAATCCAGTTGCATGTGCTTTGAGGGTAGGATTAAACATGTTAGCCCATTTTATTTGGTGATTTTATATGGAACCAGAAAATTGACCCTAAGGTCTTCAAAAAGTTTTTGATATGCTGTTCACCATGTTTGAGTGTTAAGGCTATATATTTCTCTACTCATCATGAATTTTCACCAAATTTTTTGCACAACCATGGCCAATTCTCTCCTTAATACTAAAAATATTAAGCAAGTTAAGCCACATTTGCAGAGGGTTAAATCATGTAGCCAGTAAAAATTTGTAAAATCGCACACCAAGATCATTTCTGGCAATGCATCAGTAAAGAGACAGGGCACCATCATGTTGGAAGAACTCAGAAAGCATGTCTTTATCTGACAACCTAGTGCAATGGTCTGATCCTGATGCTCCATCATTGAAGAAAGGTCCCACTGCACCATGACTTTAGGTGAGACAACCCTGTTAAATGGATTGGTCCAGTGAGTGTTTGTGTCTAAACAGTATATGCAATTCTATTTGTTCACCTCAGCATTCATGAAGAAATTTGCTTTATCACTCAACAGAACCTGATTGTGCTGTTTTGCTGTGTCACCTCTTCTGCAGATTCTACCCTTGCTCATCCTCAGTCAACATCTGAATGTCGTGTGTCATAAATGGGTAGACATAAATGTTAAATTGATGCACAGTTAATTTCACATTCCAGATGATGGGTCAAACATTTTCTATTTTACATGGGTGTTTTCTTGCTTGTGAAATGCCTATATAATATGAACACTAGTACACATTACAATAGATTCCTTCCTCTGAAAAATCAGTCCCATGTCTGAAAAGAAGCATACCTTTAGAGTTGAAATTCAAAAAGGTTTTTTTTTTTACTCAGTACTTCACGCCACCTAAATATTTTGCATAAATGCTCTTAGACTAACATATGCTAAATATACTTGATTGAAAAACCTTTTGGCTTACTTGAAAAAAGTACTAGTGAAACCCATTCTTGCTTAATGCGTACAGTATTTGCTCATTGATAACATCATCTCAGTAGTGCAACAGTATGATGCTCTTAATGGCCTGTGAGTGGAGAAGCAGGGCTGCATCATAAGGCAGTGCCCAACACAGCAGAGCTCACGCTCCCATTTAGCCCTACTTATTTGGATGCACTCAAGGACACAATGAAAGTGCATTATTCACCCTTCAGCCTTACAGCAGCTGTAGTTCCATAGCAGCTACAGCATGCATCCTACTTCACACACAATTCACTCTCTGGGAAAAGAGCCAAATAATGGGATTTAGCCTGGGTGCTAGCATGAACATGCCACTGCTCCCATAATTACCCTATCCAGACATGAGCCCCAACAATGACAGACCCACATCAGTGCCACTCCACAGCCAAGAGGTCAAATCCGTTTTCAGCGTAAATGAACTAATGGTTCCATCTCTTCCTTTCTGGTGGCATTGCACTATACTATAAATATATTTTTCTGGCTGGTGTGTTAGAATATGACACACTTGTAATGGTATGGGAGGAGCTGGCCCACCAGACACTGTGTAAGTCTTTTCTGGGTTTCATCTGCACTATTTATGGCCTTAGACATTCTTGTCCTTGTCAGATGTGCAGAGTAATGTCTCAACAGACATCTGCCTTCTAACTCACACATAATCCAGGCTGCTTAAAGTGCTGCTAAACAATAATAGTGGACCAAAAAGTATTTGTTTAAACAACAAGTCAACTTAATTGATTTGACCATGTAACTGTGACCGTGATGCGGGACATGATAATTTCTCAATGAATTAATTTATTCAGGTTGCTTGGAAGTCTAATGATTACAGCTGTAACACCCTTTATAATGACCACAGTGTTGCATGAGTGGAGCTGTCAAAAACATTCCAGAACAATTTCATCCGCAGCTGAAAGGAAAAGATCACATGCTCTCTAATCGGCCATTGGGGTATTATTGGCTTGTTTATTTAGTAATGGGGGAACAGTAAAGGCTACAGCAAGTCTTTGTTCCTGCTCTATGACAGTCACGCAGCATCCAGGGAATAATAGGGTCAAATAATTAACCAAATTAATGAGTTTATTCTTGAAGCAACCAAACACAGGCAGAGATGGTAGCACCTACAGTACCTCTGTGAAAACACCAGACACTTTGCTTTTATTTGTTAGGAGGAAAGGGAACACAAATCTCATTAAGTCTGAACTGTTTAGAGTTATCTGTCTAATTGCAAACTGTATTAAAATGTAGCACTATTAGAAACAGTGTAAGGTCCATTGATCAATAGTGGAATGTGAAGGCTTAATGCTATTGTCATGCTTAATTGTTTTTCTTCACTTCCTCAGATGAGTAAGTGGATGAAACATAAATGAAACCGAACGTTCATTAGTGTTGGGTTTTGTTAATTTAAACTACACTCAGTAGGTGTTGGTCTACATACGATATATAATGCATCATGGGTAACAGTTAACACATTTATCTTAATTAAGATAAGAAAATAATGGATTAGGCACAGTTCCAATGCTAAATCGTTTTTTAATATCGAGTCACTTCATTTGGCGCAATCTAGGATTCAAAATTAAAAGCAGATGATTTGTGTATGCCTTTTTTGGTCGTAACTGAAATATACTACTAACAAAAATTAGGAGATATTACAAAATGAAATGTACCATAGTGAAATATCCTCTAATTTTTGTGAGCAGTGTATGAGAGTTTATCAAATGAACATTTTAGTTAACCACAGGGTAATATTCCCATCAACAATGGTGTGCTATCTCTCCTCTCCTCATTCCTCCCAAGTTGTCTGCTTTCCAGACCAATTAAAACATGAATTAACAGGCCATAAATAAGAATATGGACACTGTGCACAATGCCAGTCATCAGCTGGAGTGGTGTTAAGCTGTGACTGTGGTAACCTAGTGGTTAAGGTACTGGACTATGGACCAGAAGGTTCAGGGTTCAAATTCCACCTCTGCCACAGTTGGGTCCCTGAGCAAGGCCCTTAACCCACAATTACTTGGATTGTAAGACTGTATGAACTGTAAGTCACTCTGGATAAGGGTGTCTGCTAAATGCCATAAATGTAAATCACATTTTCATTGTACTCCGAATTCCACTCTGGAGTTCTGAATGATTCAAGATCAGGCAGGCTAACAAATAAATCATGTTTGCCTTATACCAGGAGAATGCCTCAGATTGCTAATGGAGGGAATGTTTTATGATGCATCCTTAAGTTTTAGTGAAGAGAAGTTAAAAAACGCAATTTAATTTTAGAGAATTGACTTAATACTTAATATTTTGTGCCCAAGCACAGCCCAGCTGCATGGGTTCAGGTGAGCTGGGGGCAGGAGGAAGAGTAGCGGTCCAGGGGTGGCGCATCACAGAACCCAGAGAATGCAGCCGGTCCATAATCAGCAGCCCAGCTGAGCTGTTCAGCAAGGTTGTGGAGCTGGCCAACCAGGTGACTCGCTAGTATGACCAGCCCCTGGAGATCCAGGGGGTCATCTAGGACCACCAGCTCATATTTCAGGGCCTTGTAGTGGCCCCTGTGGAAAGCACCCTTGAGCGCCACATTGTTACACCCAGCACCTGAACTACCTTCCCAAATTCCACAGCGTAGTCAGCAACTGGCCGAGAGCCCTGTTGTAGGATGAGAAGGCAGTAGATTGGAAATCCAGCAAAATCTGGATGGTCAGAGCTCCCTGAACTGGCTGAGAAACTCAGCAAAGGTGCATGGTTTGAAGGACATACCAGGCCGGGCGCCCTCCACACAATCCAGTGCTATGCCACGCAACAAGAACACAGTGAAAGCGTGCAACGTGCAGGACCCAACCATAACCATGAGATGCCGCGAGAGTGCAAATACAAAAACGAAATAATGAGACGGGGTTAAACCAGCCTCTCACAGGGCATACCCCTAACAAACATATTTAGTTATGATTTAATGGCCGTATTCTTACTCATCAATTAACATGACTGAGTGAAACCTTACTGCCTGTAGAATCTTAAACAAGGGCTGTCACTTGAATGAGCATGAGTTTAAGTAACCTTAATAGATTTAATCAACACAGCACAAATGTGGAAAGTGGGAAATCCCCAGTGTTCGATGGCTATATAGATGTAGTGTGCAAGTTGTACACTAGATTTACAGTAATAACACAGGTCACTATCTAGGGGATTTGAATGTAAAATTAGACTACAAACTGGCTTACACCCTAAAGAGTGCTCTATATTGGGAAAAGTGAATACATTGGGATAAACCTGTAATCTGTTCTTACTGCTATGGAAATAGTTCATAAATAGTAATTAGTACCCTACTTATATAAAAGACAATTACAGTGAAAATGTAATTGAATGTATGATCAGATCTACTGTAAATGTTAACCGATATTTAACACTACCTGTCTTTTCTGTTTTGTGTACCGAATAGATATACTGTACTATCACAAGGATAGAAAGATCTGACATTTTACCCTTATAGGGACAAAAACAACTTTTTTATAAAAAAACCCTAAAAAACCCAAAAATATTTATTTTAGGTTGCTAAGGTTAATCTTATGGTTGGGTTTAGTTATAGGTGTGGCATTAATTAGCTACAGTAACGTGTGTGAGCGGGTGTGTGTGTGTGTGTGTGTGTGTGTGTGTGAGAGAGAGAGAGAGAGAGGGAGAGGGAAAAGTGTGTTTGATGCATGGTACTAAAATGGCAGTCATTTAATGAGGAGCCATTTTGAGTCTTAGAGTGGCTGCTGTGGGCTTCATTAGTTTTCCGATACATTCTCTGTCATACAGTCCCAGAAGGGCCGACTGTCTCGGGATGACACTCCAATATTGCAGTGTACTTACAAGAGTTGGCATCGCAAATGTGTGTTGCATATAGCTGCTGCAGGGTGATACTTCAGCTGTCTCTGATCAGAGTATTATTACCACAGAACAGGAAGTGCTGTGGTGCAGGAGGGGTGGGCTATGATGAATAGTGACCCCTGCAGTTTAGATGGCCCCTGCCGTGTTAGTTCACGCCACCCAGGGAGCAGGGCAGGAAATGAGGGCTCTTTAGAGGACACTGCTACCATTAGGTCACGGCAGGAGTCCTCTTTTCTCCAAGCACACACACACATAGACAGGTAGGACAGAACAGGTGTCAGAGCACTGAAGAATGACCTTCTTTGTATTTAAAAGGGGACCTATACCTGTGTCCTATACCTCAAAATCCTATATAATATATCTATTTCTTCACTGGGTGTCTCTATTTAACACCCGATACCCCATCCTGTCAAGAGCAGACAAATATCAGGTCAAGAGGATGGTGGTGTTCCTTCATGGAACGCTGCCTGTTTATTAGTGGCAGGCTGACTTTAAGAGAAACAGTGTTCATTAATGGAGTGCATCCGGGCCTGATGAGGCGTCAGCACTAGGCTCGAGCAACATCAGCACCATAATGGCATGTGGTAAACGGCGGCAATAATTGTCGTCCAAATTGTACAGTGAGGCCGTCCGAGGGCTGACAGTTACAGAGCAATTATGGCAAGCCAAGCGGGCTGTGTCAAATTAGCAGCTCTGACGAGCTCTCATTTTTCCCAGGCCACTGACGGAGATGAGTGATAGCGACTTGATTGTGAGTGATAGGCGAGGCAAGACTTGGGCACCCGCACTCTGATTTGTCAATGGCTGATATTGGAGCACACTATGTAGGCTGGTATTGAGATGTTGTAGTGGGGGTGAGAAAGAGACCTGACCATAGGAGTGCCAAGGTCATCAGTCAGGGTTCTTGTCAGGCAGAGAACACGAGGTGCCTGAAGCTCACAGCTATAATTACATTTGAGTGCAATGAGGAGATGTCTTCTTTTGTGGGCCTACAATGGATGCATAATTTACAATTTACTGCAGTTAGGCAAGTCAGATGAAAGGCCTTTGTTTTGCAGCACATTATTCATTAACCACTTACAAATCTTCATGGTGTAGCAGGGAGAGTTTACTGAGTTTATGGATTCATGAAAAGGGGAATGCATCAATATATGTACTTCTGTACAGCGACCAGTTATTTACTGATATTTATGTGATTGAAAATTCTTCCAGTGCTTTATTCATGTTGTGATTAGCAACCAAGAACGCATATGTTTAGGTTTCCCCTGTTTCCATATTGACTTTATAGTTAATTAGACTCTCGAAATTACATATTGAAAATTTTAATTTCATCATCTGTGTATTCACAACCATTTGACTTGGTTGCATGGCTGTTCAATTTGAGTGTGAATTTGAATTGGCATGTCTTACTTTCTGCCATTACTGTCACTTTCAGCTCATCACTCTCTAATTTTATTTAATAATAAATGGCTTTTGGCCATAAATGTTAATGAAGGATTGCACAGAATATTATGTCCTAAAAGTGGCATCATCTCTTAGAATTACACACCACAGTTATACTGTCTGTAAAATGAAAAAAAAAAATAATAATAATAATAATAATAATTGCCACATCCACATTTCCAAAACACATTAAAAACACACTTCTGAGAAAGCTGCCCCTTCTAGATTCAGGGTTTTCTTTATTAAACACAAGAAGGATCATATACTGTATATTTAGTAAAAGCAAATCAGAGTGACCTGTTCCAAAAGGATGTGCACGAAGTAATATCACCTCAGCAATTCAAGACAATGCCTTTAGTCTAGCTAATTATGCACCAGCAAAATTTATGCCTTTGGACTGCAGGAGGACACCGGAGTACCTGGAGTAAACCAGGACCTTCATGCTTTAAGGTTACAGTGCTACCCAGAGAGCCATCATACCACCCCATACCAGCATGTCTAATATTCATATGTTTTATCTTTTTAAATACTCTGTATTAATTTAACTAATAAATTCCAAACAGACCAACACACTGCCCATCATATCACGGTTTATGCATAATCACTGACCTTAATCCTCAAAATTTAATAAAGTTCTGTGAAAATATGTTGTCAGTATAATCCAATAGACAGTCAACTCTGTTATCAATAATCCATAAGCTTGTCTGAAACAGGAACAACACTATTTTAAACAGCCTTCTCTGCAATACCTCTATAAACTGATATGACTGATATTACAGTTTTCACATAGTGCACTTTATTTAAATTTACATTTACGGTATTTATCAAAGACCCTTGCTTAAGGACCCAACTGTTTCAGCTTTTGCATAGGTGGGATTCAGCATCAGAGTCCAATATGGCACTTTGAGTTGCATGTATGTATGAAAGGTGCTATACAAATAAAGATTATTATTATTGCTATTATTATTATTATTATATAATACCTTAACCGCTAGGCTACCGCAGTCCTACCTAGTGACATTTATAGATGGTAGAAGGCAAATTAAGATTCAGTTATATGCAAAATGTAGTAGAATATAAGAATATAAGTATATTGACCTTTAAAATTACATTGTATTTGTGCCTGCTGTATTTAAACGTAATTTATTTCTCCATAAAACTGGCTAAGTATAAAAAACAGGAGGTTGGTGTTTAAAAATGCCCTACATGCAATCCCTAAAAACTGTTTCCGTTATGCAGTCTAAAGAATAATACTGGAAATGCTGATAGAAAAACAGTGAATTACATTTTGGATTCACTTTGCTTCAGAGCCATGGTTGCATGTGGGATATATTGGGAATTTATTCACAGAGCCATGAAAGTCATCAGCTCTTAACATGCTTTGACTCGTAAGTGTCTGAAAATTATTTTTCTTTTTGTATGTCTTGTACTTGGCCAGTCATAAGATAAAAAAGAGCATATGGAGCATATGGAGCAAGGTACTAAAAATTAGATTTATGTTGTGTTTACTGAAACACATCAACAGCTGGTGAAATACTGTTCAGTTTGTTTGAACGTTGTTTGACGTTACTTTCTGATGCATGCTACGGACTTGTGTCTCTTTAATAAGAAATAGATCCATTGATTGTTTGTTAGCCCTTTTAGATTACACTAATGAGTCAGAGGTACATTGACAGGTACATTTATTACATTTTCCACTATCTGTGTTTTGAGCTGAAATTTCTTTCAGCTCGTCTCTCTTCCCCTCTTCCACTTCTCATGACAGGATCCCCATGCACATGGGATTTCTTTCTGTGACCACGAGTTGTCAACCGAGATAACCAATAAGCAATCAAAGTGGCACGAGTTGCCGAAACAATGGAGCAGCACTTCTTTTGGAGATACAACGCGGTGAGTGTTGCATGTATAATTTAGTGAGGGAAGAAGCCAAGGCCACTTAATCTTCCTCCTAATGGCGTTTCTCTCCATCACTGGCTTTCTCTGGGGGGCGTACCCCATAGACTGCTCCCCAGGTCACCAGTGTCCCCCAATTGTCATTGCAGAATCTTTTTTATCAGGCTGAGAGGTGTTTGCTTGCAATCTGGCATTAATCCATTCATCATTGCTTTGTTCCTTTATGAATTCATAGGGCAGACCAAGAGTCCGTCATACTGGCGATTTATCATCAGCAAGAAAAGGAAAGATATGTAAAGAGCCTAGATGCATATTTCACGCCTACAAGTACACTATTCCTTTTTTCTTCTTTTGCTTTTACTGTTTTGAAGATAGCACTTACAATGTGTGGTAGAGAGAGAGTTTGTAGCAACATGACTGTAAGGAAATAAAAATATGCTCATCTTACCCAATTAGCTTCACTCACACTCTCCACACCTTACATCTTCATTGTGGATGATAATTTGAATATTTTACTGACCTTTCATTTGAATCATTTGCATGCTGTTAGCATTGAGTACTGTTAAAACGGGAGGGGGTCGTGTCACTGCAGGGGTGATTCTTACACTTCTTTGTAATGCTTATACACTGCTCACAAAAATTAGGGGCTATTTCAAAATAAATATGAAAAGGATCCCATGACCTAAGAAGATACAATGTCTTCCGCTGGACAGTAAACATATTTAATCAAAATGTATACTAATGATGCACTGGTCGGACACTTATTGATATTGGGACGCAGTATTTTTTTTTTCCTGATCTGATCCAATGACCATTTATTGAATTCATGAGAGTTTGACTGTCATGATGTGGATGATCATGAACTTTAAAACAGGACACCACATTATCTTACTGCCTTTGTTTGCATGATGTTTTATGTAACTCAGTGACGGAAGCTTGCTGAATAAAAACTAGGTGAACTGAATCAGTATCTTCTATTAGGTGATTGGAGTTCAATTAATTCACACTGTCAGGTCAAAAAGTACAAATCGGTTTGACAAGGGTTTTGGCAGTCTTACACGTCTTAATTGAAGACTGAGAGATTGAACCTAAAGATCAGACCCAGTGAAACCAGGAAAGACCATAGCCCTCTCCTCAGTACCCTCTCCAAGTGTCCATGCATGAAGACGCTGACACGCAGGACAAGGAGCAATGGCAGAGCCTGCGATTAAGCTGAAATGGGCCGCACTGCTACGCTCTATAATATAGACTATTATGTGGTCTCACCACTGACACTAATGGGATGTTACAGTGATTTAAAATGATTTAATGGCTCCCAGGTTGGGCCCCTAATGGCCTCCTTTATATTGCAGTGCGTATTATGAATGTGAATGACAGTGTTGTGAAGTGCTCTGTTTTTCTCTCACATCTGCTCAAACAGTGTGACAGGTGCTGTTTTGGCGTTCTGGAAAGACACAGGACAAATGGGCGAGGGCATGTGGTGACACCTTAGTTGCCTGCCATCTCTTGGTTTTTCTCTTATTGTCCATCGTCTCTGTCTCTAACATATCCCAGCATTGGGGTTAATTTATAACATTAAGTTGCTAGATGACTAATAACATCTCAGTGTGCTGGATGATGTATAACATCTCAATGTGTTAGATGAAACGCATTGTTTTACTTAAAAAATCCAACATAATGTACGCAGGGTTATCTGTATAGTTGGCTATATTACCATCAAAAAGCAGAATCAGTATGCAAATAAAAATAAAAAACATGTGAAGTCCACTGGGTTTGAAGTCACCATGCAAGACATAATTCTCAGGACTGCCAAAAGCACCATATTCATAACTCCAAGATACGGCAAGCTTCTCTGGTGAGTCAGCTCTTCGCTTGGCTTGGTCACCCGCTATCTGTAATCTGAACCACTTCAGAATGGAAAAAATGGGACAGGTTCACTGAGCTATGCACATACCTGCATATACAAATAGTGGTTAGTAAGCCAGTAATGTAGACCCATTGCTGAAGTTTGGGTCTAAGCAATGCCAGAACCATATGAAAGACATACACCCATAGGAAATACTGAGCGTACTTAATATTGTAAGAACATAATTTGAATCACAAAAGATGAAGCAATTTCAGACTTGAAACTATACTAAAAGCCTTGCCCTCATTAGTATTAAACATCCATTAGCTTTAACAAATAAGTGGTAATGTATTAAACTGATACCCAATAACCAAATGTGCAGGGTATGATAATCCATGGAAATTAGAGACAAGAGAATGTGGACACAGCTGAATGTAAGGCAGCTATTTCTAAATATGCCACTCATTGGCCTCTATCTCTTTTTTAAAATTTCTGTTTCTTGCAGACATTCTGGCTAGCCCATGCTAACTACAGGCAGTCAAAAGAGAGGGAGGAGAGTTAGGAGAAAGCCATTAGGATTGACAGCCCTAGCAGTCATTACACGCTGGATTGAATACTAGATTACTTGAAAGTGGCTGAGGGTCAAGCTCTAGTGTGTTCCCTTTTGGCACTCAATGACTTTAATACCTAACACTGTATTAGACAATTATGGCAAAGCCCAGTCCACACCCCAACCACCACTACCCTAACACGCCTGCTTTTTATAACAGCCATTAAATAAAAGATAAAAAAAGCCTTCAGAATAGGGCTTGATCAGATCACTCCAGACAAACAGCAGCTCCATTTTGAGTCAATCGCTTGATGTCAGATCTCCAAGATGGCCACCCAAAGAATGCGTAACTCCTTTCCAGACCGGTGACGCAGCCACTCCACAGTCCATTACAGTAGCATTCCTCTTAACACTCACTTCAGTAAATTACCCTGGTGAGCATGATTCAAGGCCTCGTCTACCTTTCTCTTTCTTCTGGGTGAGTGATATGACCTTTAGGTGATTTGGTGACAATTGCAGAAAGCGAGAAATTGAATTACTAGCTTTTTTGTGCCGACAGGGGCTGTGTAGGCATAGTTGTAAAATGCAGTAATTATTTAGCTAAATTGGCACATTATATTTCTTCTTTCATTTAGAAAACGAGTTATAAAAGATGATGTGCTGGTTGTTGTTCAGAAGGTTGTGAAAGGGAGTAAGTGATTTAAATGGCTGGTGTAAGCTCTGCTCAATGTTGCTTGTCAATAGGAACAATAGAAGCATTTCTCAGAGGTCACTGAGAAAGGGGTGGAATGACAGGAAGCCATAGTTATTCATTCTGCTACTTCTGCAGTCAGAGTGGACTGGTTTTAGATATAGTGATTTAGATATAAATTCGGATATCATTTTATATTTTATAAAATGAGCAATAATTATAACTTTAATTGCTTCATGTATTAGAGTGAATGTATTGGAGTGGCTTCCATCTGGCATTTCTCAGCTGGATAATGCTCACCCAAGCGCAACAATTGTTTCCCAGTCAATGCCAGATTGCAACATGTCCCATGTCTGCCCAGTCACCAGATTTATTGCACAACATTTATTTATGGAACCAGCTGGGTAAGCACAATATTTGGCAAACTATGAGTATGGAGAATCTACAGCCCCAGCTGTGGGCAAATGTGTTATAGAAGCATGTCTAGCAGGCACTAATCTCACACCAAGAGGTACACTGACCAAAATTTGCATCTATATATATAAAACACTGTATTAAGCACTGGGGAAAGTACTTTTACTCTGTCTTGGGGAACAGTCCCCAGTGTCTAATCAGACCACACCTGTAATCATTAATATATCTGTCTGCGATTTAAATGCATCCCGAGTTTTACAGCTAGCCGATATTTCTATCTGGGTGCTATTTCTTTTGTCAATGAGTGCATTACTATTGTAGCCCTATGTGTATGGTACAGGACGTAGAAACAGTTATACTATCTTATGTTTATTTTATTCAAAATAACCATGTAAGAGCATCATATGTAAAATGCAGTTATGAATAAAGTAGCTCTACTGAATTTGTTTGAGGTAGTTTATAGACCTGATTAAAATTGATAATATTTACAAAATTACATGTATAAATGTGACGATGTGAAGATGCATTTCAGATTTTCAGATTTTTTTTCTTTCAGATTTTAAAGTTGCTAGCCCAAGCCACTTCTGATATTAGCTGGGATGCATTTTCCATGTACAGTTTAAATACATCCATCTGTTCCAGATTAATCCGAAAATGAAAACTGAAAAATTATTGCCACATTCAGCTCCTACAAGTACTTGAGAGATCCCACCAAAAAGAAAAAAACACTTTTGGAACAGCAATTGTTTGTATAAAATAAATTAAAATAAGGTGAACAATGAACGTTGTGGTAACACATAATTTTCATATAATGTGTAATACAGCAACCTCATTTCAGTATAACTAACCAGAGATAACTAAAGTTACCCTTTTAGGAATTATAAAATAATATCCAAATGCAAAGATGGTCGATGTGTAGTTCTTTCGTGTGTTAAGGGTGCTAGATGTTTAATGGAACAGTCAGAGCAATGAATAGAGCAGCAAAAAGCATCTTCAGGTCTGTTTGGCATGGGAGTCAAAATTCATGGCCTGGTAGAACAAAATAGGGAAGGTTGGATGGGCAACACCAAGCAGACATGAGAAAAAGATTAAAAGCTCAACACAGAAGGCATGTTCAGGTATATAAAATGTAAATAAAAGTGTAAAAACAGGGTCTATGCTGTTAACAAAAATTAGGGGATATTCCATTATGGGACAGAAGTAATTGTGGGAGGAGAAGCAGGTATGTAAGGTAGAACTGACATGCAGAATGGAAGCAAGCCATGCCCAACCTAAGATATACATACTAGTGTGTTGATGTAACCTTGTGGTTGTCAGGAATATAGCTAATGATCTTGTTGTATATTTAAATGTAACTAATAAAAAAACAAGACACACTCAGATGGACAGGATAAACAAAAGGAAAGCAGACAGTGCAGCAGACCCTAATAATTTTCTTTTTTCCAGCAGTATTTTGGTGCTGAAACCAAACCATATACACAGCATTATATTTATAGATTACACAACTGGAGAAGGGTTGTTTACAGACTTAAATGTTTTTGTATGTTTCCACTGAAAATAAATCAGTTCTTTAATAAACAAACAAACAAATAAATACATAATAAAACATAATTACAATTGAAACAAACTGACAATTTCAAAGATGTGCGAAGATTGTGTTTGTTTAGTCAGAATGTGTTTGATTTAGGATTTAAATGGTGGCCAGACCACATTAAAACCACATCAAAGTGCCTCTGCTCAAATTTAGATTTTAACTGTGTGCACAGAGAGGCAATAATTGTTTTTTTCCTTTAGGATCACACATGAAAAAGCATTTTTGTTTAGTGGCTTGTATCAAGCCCTGACAGCACTTGGTTTGATTATTTTATCCCATGATTTAACAAACCCTAAACCGTGGTGTTGCTAATTAGTTAGCATCCGAGTGGAATAGAGGACTATGAGGTCATCTCAAGGTCACTTGTGCTTCAAAAGAGCCTGGCAATGAATCTGAAGTTGATGCACTGGGGAAACACAGAGGGGCCAGGAAATGTAAAGATGAAAGTCCCTGGACCTCTCATTTTGGAGCACCATTGCTCTTGCTGGGTGTGTAAGCACTGTCATGTGCACTCACAGATCTGCGTTAACCTTTTTCCACACTCCCCCATCTCATTCCATCTGTTCTGCCTTGGTTGCATTTGTTTTTGTGCCCCAAAGGCTGACAGTTGCAGCACAGGACATATTGCTGCATTCGGTTTGTACAAGTGTGGCATGTGGATGCTATATCCTGTCATTATTCATGATTTGTATGACTCCACACACAACAAAACAATGTGAGTACTCATGTGAATGTGTGTATGTATTGCTGTTTAGCTGAAAAGCTTGTCTGGCATGAAATAAGATGCACCGACCTCAACTTTTGTCACACTGGGTAACATGCTTGGCTGCAAGGGCGGTCAGTTAGCTAAAGCACCTTCAGAACATTTACTGTGGCGTACATAACAGAGCCTTAATTTTCCTCCATAAAGAATCTGCCCACTATAATGGAGGCTTTTATTTCCATGCACTATAAAGGGCATTTATGATTAGTGAATTTTCCACAGAAACTTCATTTCCCTTTGACTTAGTTGGTGATGTTATATAGTGGGTGAGGTGGACAATTCTAAGAAGTAGTTTATGAAAAAAAGGATTGCATTATAGTGGGTTCATCACTCTTCCACAGTTTGAGGAATATTTTATTGGAATCTACAGTACGCAATTATTGTTCATATTCAGAGATGGATGCTGCTAATAACTGGGTATATCATGAATCTATTTGAGGTAATCAGTTTCTTCACTGCCTACCCTGAATTGTGGAACATTTTCATTTACAATGTATTCAGCTTATTTGCAGTTTTAACTTTAGATATGATGCTTGCAAGTGTATTTTTGTACGTCAGATGTACGATATACAGTATATATATATATATATATATATATTTTTTTTTTTAATTTTACATAGGAAAGCCTTCATAAATAAGCTCTAATGTTCAGGACCCCCACAGTGCCCACAGATCTTTCTTAGCACTTCATTAACACTGACATAGTGGTTCTGTGTTGCACTGATATGGTTGGATCAGACAGCACAGTCTGACTTTTTAAACCACCTCGGTGTCCCTGCTGGAATGAAAATAGTGGACCAGTCACAAATGGGATTTAGTGCAACAAGAGATGAGTTAGTCACTGATTTTAATCTAATTTACATCTGAATGTAACAGTAATTTAACAGTGTTTAAAATCTTCAGTAGCACTGCTATTTCTAAACCAATATTGCCAGCATAACACACACTAAAATAAAACCACCATGTCAGTGTTAATGCAGTGCTAAGAAAGATCTATAACCAGTCAGAAAAGATAGGATGGTATTGAGAATGCAAATATAAATAAAATGCAGTGCTCCATATTGTAGTGCTTGTTTAAGGTTTGTCAAGATAATCCCTTGTCCATGTGGCTATATAAGCAGTTGTTGAATGATGCATCTTGATGCAGTGCCATCTGAGGGATTAAAGATCCCAGGTCAGGAACACTTCAGTTTAGGATTGCACCCTTGACCTTTATGCCCTGAAATTCATCCAGATTCCTTTAATTCCTTTAATTGTTTAATGATATTATGAGCTGTAGAGGAATACATATGAAAATCTGAAAATCATTTTATTGATACTTATTTTGTACCAAATCATAATTATTATCCCCTATTGACCTGTTTAAAATTTCATCATTATTTACTTTTTAAATTAATTGCTAGCTATAAATTGTCCCTGTCCAACGTTTTTGGAATGCATGGCAGGCCTGGAATACAGGGATGTATGGTTATTTAAAAAAAAGTGAAGTCGACCATATAAAACATGAAATATTTCAGGTTCATTCAGTCTTTAGTGAAATTAATTGTGTGTTTTTCTTTAAATATACAGAGACCATCCAGCAATTTTCTTGTAAAATTCTTAATTTAGGGCTGCAGTTTGCCTTCACTGTTTTGTTAAGAGGAGTTAAATGAGCTGGCAAATCTATCTATACCCATCACCTGAACTCTCCATGCTTGAGATGGTAACTATTTACCATATAGCCTTTGCACAGTTCTATAACCATGTGTCTGCCCCAGCCTCGTGGAACCATGCCAAATTCCTGACAGCCTAAAACTGACTTTTTATTGACTCACTGACTTTTCTAAGGTCCTTCGGGTATAGAGCAAGGGACATTGTCATTGCACTCTTTGTTCCATGTTGTATTCTTAGAATCTTCACCGTTATAGCCTGTGCAGTTTAACACACAGACATTTGATGAGCCATGCTGTTGAAGAAGAATATAAATGAATACAGATTGGAAAACAAGTAATGTGCCACTGTTGTGATATGTTTTGCATCTTCTTAGTAAATCCTTAAATGTCTGTCGCTTGCAATCTGGCAAGAACTCAGGCTTTCTTAATATAGCTTGTAGTGGTGTGAGATGAGCGATGTTAATAAAGTAACAACAAAACGCATGGACTTTTCATGTCTTCTTCATGTCCAAGTGGGTATAACTCAGGTAGTCCAGATTCCTTTCATATTCCAAATAAATGCATTTGTAATTCTAAATTGGCTCATTGTAAATGTGTCTGTCTAGTATTGATACTGATGTGGCATTAAACAAACATACAAACTCAAGGGACAATGATTCTCTTGCTAAATGGCAAAAGCTTGTAGTATACATCCAAGAGAGAGTCTGTATTTAAATTCAGAATTCACAAGAAATAATTAAGCAACCCTAATTTTATAATTGTACGGCTTTGTCCATACAGGGGTTACACAAGCAGTGGAATTAATACAGTTAAATATATTATTTAAATAGATAATGGATTCAAAAGAACTTTGTTTGAAAATGCAATCCAGGCTTACACTTTTTTCCACTGAGGTAACATAACCAAATAAACGCAGCAAAGCATGAAGCAACAACTTTCTTTTCCAGTCTTATGCCAAATGTTAACCTGACAACACAGAATTTCCGAACTGTATCTCAGGACTAATGAGAAAAGTTTTCCAAGGTAATATTTATCTATTGCTCCTTAGGGACTCACTGCTCTGTCTGTCACCCACCCCACAAACACACACTTATACACAGACACACACACACACACACACACACACACACACACATGCCACAGCTCTCACTGGCACTCTGCTTCCTTAACACTATCATGGAGCGCAGCCATTCCACTTTACACCTTGCAATTAAAATCTGAGTGAGAGAGAGAGACAGGGAATGATAAAAGAGACAGCGAGAGACACAGAATGAGGACTACTTCCATACTAACTATGCTAACTGAGTTAACACACCCACTTTCTCTGAACTGTGCAGTGTATGTAAACTCACAATGTGTTAAGACAGCAGAGTTACTCCTGAAGACAGAAATTAATTAACAAAAGAAGCGACACGATTCCCTTCAGATCGAGTGGATAATATCAGCTTCTTACACCATGCCATTATGATGGCACAAAGGCAAGTGAGAGAAGAAAGGCAATATGCTAGACAGAGTAGTGCAAACAGTATGAATGTGGTGTAGAATTAGACTGTGTTCTTTGACCTTCCTTTTTTATTTTAGTTTGTATTGCTAGCAGTTATCACAGTAATAGTGCAAATTTAAGGAATCACTTTTAAACACTTTTAAGAGCTGGACCACATTTATACCAACTGAGGTACTAATATTCAAGTTTCCTAATAAATAGTTTAACCAACGCTATTAAGGATTTCACAAGTTTAATTCTGTATCAGTATTGTCCAAATCAGTTGTATTCGCATGTAGCACTATGTCATCATCAGGCTCTGGAAAACAGTTTATTATGCTAAATCTATAGCTGATGAAAGAGGGCATTTTTACCATTGATTTCCCACCACTTTATCCTGCTTAGGACTGTGGTGACTTCAGTGCCTAACCGGAAAATACTGGGCTCAAGACTGGAAAACACCCTGGACAGGACACCAGTTCATAACAGTAAATTACATATACATTCTACATTCACTTAATAATTATGTGCAATTCAGAATTGATTGACAGACACTGATCAGACTTGAGAATTCATTGTTAAGAATTGTTACTAATATTAACAGGTATGAGTATTCAAACATCCACAACACGTTCTGTAAAATTGCATGCTATGTGATTTTGTCATTTTCCATCTGGACAAAAACAAAATATATATATATATACTTACATTCTATATTTTATATAGTAAAGCTATATTGGAACCTGTAGATTGACCTATTAACCTATTAGTGAAGAAACTGCAGAGTGTCCCATGCATTGACACTAACATTTATGTAATTAGAAACAACATATTTCCTGTTGTATTCCCAATGCAAGTATTTATTTCAGTGTAGGGAAGTGACTGACAAATTTGCATATTCAACCCTGGTAGCATCCTTGCACAAACTCAGGGCTTTTTTAAACTCCCTGCCTTTTTCTTTGGCATGCTGCGTTAAAAAGACTCTGTACTCCTTACTCCACTTGTTTCTTCGTCCCACAGTGTGTAAGCTTTCAACCATAAAGAGAATCTAATTCTCAAACAGAAACCATCCAAATCCGCATGATTCACATGTCCTATCAACAAAATGACACCGCATGTAAATATGCAAGCTACGAAGCTAGCAGGGACCAGGTTCAAGCGTATTATGAAAAAGCATGTGTCTCTATTGTACTAATTTTAAGGAAGTTAAGAAATTGTGTAAAACAAATAAAAAATGAACATAATGATTCTTCAACCCATATTTAATTTAATACACTACAAAGACAAGAGATTTAATGTTCAAACTGATAAACTTGATTGTGTTTTGCAAATATTCAATTTGGAATTTGGTGCAACAAAAGACAGGGAAAGTTGAGGAATGCTCAAAAAACATTTGTTTGGAACATTTCACAGGTTAGTGTCATAATTCGGTACAAAGGGAGCATCCTCCAAAGGGTGACTCATTATGAAGTGCAAAATACAACAACAGACACTCTGGACTGTAGGGCAACTGAAGTTTTACATCAAGCAAAAATTGGAAAGAATTCCAGATACAAAGCTTCAACAGTTAGTGTCCTTAGTTCCTAAACACTTATTGAGTGTTGTTAAAAGGGAAGTTTATGTAACACGGTGGTGCCCCAACGTGTTGCAGGCATCAAATTCAAAATGAGTGAGTATTTGCAAAAAAACAATGTAATGTAATGTATTTATCTGAATATAGCTCCCAAATAAATCCTTGAAATTGATCCTTACACAATGTCACAACTTCACTGGAGTTGGGGTTGTAGCTGATACCTCTGCAGAAGAGGGGTCTGTGTGTTTATGTTTGTTATGTGTGTATGTGTGGGTGTGGGTGTGGGTGTATGTAATAGGTTTGACACTCTGGACCTGTAGTTTCAAAGCTGCATGTAATGGCTCCATGTAATGGATTTATGCATCCTGCAGAAATGTTTGAGCACGGTGCCACAACCACTGGATGGGCTTCATTGCCAAACATGGGATCAGTGAGATGAAGAACACACATTCACACAGAGAGCCTGTGTAGCAAATTACACACACATGCACGAACAAGTCAAGGATCAGGACCGTGTAAACAAATGGCTTGATTAGTATTTCATAACTCTTCAATATTTCAGTGGGCAACAAATTGGAATGAGGTAGACCACATATTTGGATTGCTCCAACACCAATATTGAACATGAATTATGTGTGTCTGGGTGGGCAAGAAACAAAAGAACAACACAATTCAGTGTTTTGTCACACCACAAACATGTCAGCTCTTTACTGCTTGTTGATATGTGTGGACACACAAGTGTTTGACACAAGCTAAATGTGAAAAGCCTAGCCTGTCACAGTCAGGACTTTGTAAGGGCTTAGCAGACAGAATGGGTTTATCCTGTTCACTGAAGCCTTGTTTATCTGCCTCCTCACATGAGATTTAGATGTTGTCTGTGTTTGACACAGATGCCTGAAGCACTTTGTATATCACACAGCAGTGCCACCAAACAGATTGCTGCTGACACTTATTTAAAGACTCACAGATAGTAAGTAATCCACCCTGCCCAGACACATAATAATTAACAAGTGAGGACTTTATTGGAATACTCTAGAAATTTTTACCTAATCCTGATCTACATGTAGTGTTACACTCCGGGTTACACATAGCAGTTGTGTGAAAAAATAAATCATGTGTATTTATGAAATATATATATATATATATTTAATTTGAATTTGAATTTGATGCGTGCAACAAAAGAGTTGGGACAGGGGCAACAAAAAATTGGGAAAGTTATGAAATACTCAAAAAACACCTGTTTGGAACATTCCACAGGTGAGTGTCATGACTGGGTATAAAGGAAGCATCCCTGAAAGGCTCCGTCTTTCAGAAGATAGCAGTGAGCAAGATTGACCACTTTGTGAACAACTGCATGA
>JAUZSU010000295.1:270393-283878 GCA_034780255.1 Parotocinclus maculicauda
ACCTGGCCCCGAACAGCGCTAACACCACACCTTTATAGGACGCGAAGCAGCTGTTCGGGATCTGGGCATAATTAAGTCAGTGGATATTAAGCCGTCCCATCGATGGCCCTGTAATGGCGACCGGCGAGGAGGACACAACGCACCGGGGGAGGTAGGAACCCTAACACTGGAAGCATTGATATAACCTTAAAGTCACCATACAAAATGCAACAATGCTATCCAGAATAATATTCAATTTTTTTTTTAATGGTTTGCATCAATTCATAAGTCTCTTTCATATTTACTGAGTAAACAATGGGAATGGAAGACAATTTATTGCCATTGTAAAGCAAAACACTCGTTAGACTGAAGTCAGCTACATAACTATCACATCCTATTGACTTTAATAAGCCATTGACATCGATGCAGTATATAAGTTCCTCATCCATATGGAAATAGAAGAGTCAGAAGTTTTTTCTCTCTGTTACAATACATAAATATGGTACTGGGAACCTACAGGGAAGTTCTTTTGCTTTAGCCTTGAACCCAGTAAGTCTGCCTACGACTTCGCCAGGTCAAGATCTTGTACCAACTCATTTTGACTCAGCTTGAGTGGCGCAATCTGGCAACAACTTCTGAGGCCATAAAGTGTTTATCGTCGTAGTCTTTCGAAAAATTTAAATGGCAGAATTCATTCGTCTGAATTTTTCAAAGTACTGAAGATAGGTACAGGGAATTTATTGTAGTGAACAGCCTGTAATAATTATCATGTAGAAGTAGCAGTCATCAACATGGCTTTCATCCTCTCACCATGCCACTGGAACTCCGAAGCTGATCGTTTTTCTTTAACCTTCAATCCACTGTCTCAGGTTTTTAACATAATTCTGCACACTTTATGTGGTGTCCAAGGTTTGTTCTGGTTATTCAGTTTAACCACAAAGTATGCATGATAAGCTTTTTGTAAACATTTAGATATATATGTCATTTGTTTGGCAGCATTTTGAGAAAAAAATTGGATGTGACTGGAGGAAACACATGTAATCTTTGGATTCAGCACACTAAAATACACAAAGAACGCATGTTATCTTGTAGTCTGATGTAAACCTGTGTTATGTTTGGTAAAAATTAATATTTATGCATAAGTATAGAAAATTCTAAGGGATTCGCACATCTGAAGTGCCACTGCCTAGTGAGTAAGTACTGTCCAAAAATTAAAAACAAATTATTCACTTACACCAACGGCATGCATTCAGATATCAATAAGTTGAATATCTACATACTCATTATTTTAAGGGAGATGGCTGTCCCAAACTAACCCATAAAATAACTTCCCAAGTAATACATATTAGTTTTGTATGTTTTTCTTTTACTTTTTTCACTGTTGTTTTTACATTTTTGTAGATTTTAAAGTGATACATATTTACATTCATACAAATATACAAAAACAGCTATATGAATTTAAAATTGACTGCTAGACATGCCTTTACGATGCACTAAAAGAACTGTTGCATAAGTAACAAACTTTGAGAGGGACACATCATTGGATAGACATTTTGACAAGTTGTCCATAATTTACAATGCTCTGACCTAGATATTAGGATGTATTGGAAGCAGTGGTTCTATGAGACCATGTACACACAGCTAACAGCCAAGACAAAACTTGCAGTTGGTAATACAATTCCTGGTAATACACTAAAGAGAGGGTAGCATGATGGCACATGGTTAGCGCAGTTGCCTGTGTGGTGTTTTCATGTCCTCCCTGAGTTTTTTTTCCCACATTCCCGAGGACATGCATTAGGTGAACTGGTCACTCTAAATTGGCCCATGACTAGTGTGTTGATGTAACCACTTGTCAAACAAATGTTCAGTGAAAAGGCTTTTTGATTTTTGTGTTGGGGCATCTCAATCGAAAGTCCTGACAATAAAAAATCTAATTTGTGTGGCATTAGTGTGTGTGTACATCTATTTGAATGTTTATTCGTAATAACAATCCAATTTAGTCATTTTCCTCCCCACTCTCCAGCAGAGATGCTCACCTTTGTTAATACCACATACAGCATGCATAAAACATGAGCTACTTCCTGTAAAAGTTGGTCTGCTTCTGAGACAAGACTTCAAAGTCCAGCTCACACATCTGAGGTCCGTTTTATCCAAGTAGAAATGGAATGCATAATAGGAGGTGCACTTTAATGATTTATATATAAATTAAATATTCCCTCAATTTTACTGTATTATGGGACTACTGATCCATTCCCCCAGAGAACATAAAGTTACTGCTGTGTTACAACGATATATTACCTGTAGTAAGTAATACAACATCACTGATATAAACTCTGATATATATACACAGTATATACATATAAACTTTAATAGACTGTGCATGTGGTTACTGGATGTGTTGTGAGAAAAACCAACCAGAACTAGTGTAAATATATTGGAATTTTAAAGATGATTTAATGAAATATAGTTTGATCAAACTACAATATTCAAATGTTACATCTGCATACCTCAGTAAAAAAGGTACACATTTGTAAGTTATATGTGAACACTTGTATAATACACACTAAAAAAATATTATTTGCTAGCTTGACTCATAGTAAATAAGAAATAAGAACCTCACATTCATTTCCATTTTTACACATCACATGTAAAAGTACTATCAGACTAATCAGGCAGCTTGCATTATATAAACAGTTTCATTGATCACTGCTAAGTTTGTGCGCTTTGAGAGAAATGGGAACTTAGTTCTGCTTGTATTTTCAGAAAAGATGCAATTAGTGCTAATGTGATTTTTGACTAATTTAATTAAGCCATGCCTGCATTGGAGCTGACAAGGGAAGTCGTTCACAAGCACACCTTACGAGAATTCCACAGATCTCCCTGCTTTCTTTAAAATCAAATGTAATTTTGGGTCTGGAACAGACATGCAGACATCAGAGAAAATATTGTGCTATGTTCTTCCTCTGCAGAAAAATCATCTATAAAATCTAAATTAGATATCACTGAAGCACACTGCAGCACAAACCAAATAAGCTCACCAGATCTTCACTTTAACATGTAGGTAGTCTGTAAAACACACTGTAATGTACATATACGCATCACAACAAAAAGTGTTCATATTACTTGCAAATTTTATTGCAATGTTGATATTAGCTAACAATATCACTGCTAGGTGTACTACTGGTTTTCGTTAGTTTGCCATATTTAATGGTTAATTACATACAAAATGTGCACTGTTCATATATCTTATGGAAACATCAATACAGTTATCTGTTAGCTGTAAGATTTGATATTCTATCTGCCTGTTCATGTTCGTTTTAATTAATATTTGAATAGTATTATATGTCTTAATTATATGTTACTTATGACTGGCATGTGCGAACACTGTTGTTCATGCTACTTGAGCATGCATCTATATTCCAGCTCATTATCCCAATGCCCTAGAGAAATCAGTTAAAATATTTATACATCTGCTCACTGGTCTCAAACACACAAGCAAATATTTTGTGCTACAGTTTGGCTCTGCTGACTGAATATGGTTGCTTAGTTTTGTCTGTCATGTTCAATCTACATCACAAGATCTTTATGTCATCCAGGTTTCTCACTGCGTATATATTCTTTCCACTGTGTACTGATCCCCTTCATATTCACAGTGACCAGACTGTGTCATATGACTTTCCTTCACACTAGGTCCACAGGAAGCACTGAAAGCCTGCAGTGCATGGTCTTATGGGTAAGCTGGCCATTTGAAAGGAGCTCTTTATTTGAGCTTAGCTAATTACTGTTTTGTAACAACAAAATGAATTTCTACAATCTACCCTTCTTATGCTGGAGGGGACATGCAGTATTGACAAAAACGAACATGGATCTTGGGCTCAGCAGTAAGAACACCAGTAATGAGGATTTTTACAGTCCACTGCAATGTGGATTTGCTAATACAACACAAAAACAGAAAAAGTTGGGACAGTACAGAAAACACATATATTAACACAGTATTTCTTACATCTACTTTAAGTTTAAGTTAATTGCAGACAGTAGGAACCTGAAATACATTTCATGTTTTGTTTGGTTTTCTTGATTTCTTGCAACTCCTTCCAAGAAAAAAATTTTGGCACAGAGTTTAGAGATAGGATTGCCTTTTGCATCAGGAACCATCATTTATTAATAGCTCATTTAAAAATAGCTCATTCAAAAACATGGGTAAGGGATTACTTTGGGAAATTTTAGAGCACTAAAATACAGTTACATCTGGCATCTAGAGTGGACAATAACACAGTAGAAACGTGTATTGTGGACAGATGAACCAGTATTTTTAGTATTTTCTTTTTTGGATAAAATGTACGCTGTTCTGGACCACAAATGAAATGAACCATCTGGACTTATCAGCAACAATTCCAAAAGGGTCTAGGGTCTTTCATGATATTATTGTCTGTACCCTTGGTAAATATAATTTACACTTTACTGGTGACAGCATTAATGCAGAAAACTGCATCGAGATTTTGGAGAGACATATGCTGTCTTTAGGATGTCATATTTTCCGGAGACATATGATGCATTCAACAAGACAATGCAAAACCACATACTGCACACATTACAAAGACATGGCTGTGGAAGGAGAGGGTACGAGTACTGGACTGGCCTGCCTACAGTCATGATCCGTCCACAATAGAGAATGTGTGGAGAACTTTGAAATGAAAAAATTGACAATGACGAAGAATGGGACAAAACAACACCTGACACACTTAATCCCTTGATATCTTTTGTACCACAACATTTTTAAGTTTGGTGAAAAGAAGCGGAAACATTACAAACTTCTATTAGCAAAACATTAAATATTCCTGGTACATGCAATAAAATAAAAGTCAGTAAATGTAAGAAACACTGTTTTTCATATTTATTTTTATTTTCCCAATTCTTTCTGATTTTGGGTTGTACAACAATGCTAATTTTGGTGACTAGATCAGATATTAATATACAAAAATACTTCATAAAGAGTATATATTTTCATATTTGAATGAATATTCATGCATAGAAACTAAGCTTGAGTTAAGTTATGTTATATGTTCAGTTGAGTTTGTGTCTGTATATAGTCAGGACCAGAGGTCTGAGGATCACTAGTTAAAATGCATCTTTTGATCGTTATTTAAAAAGATTTGTATTACAGAAAGAGTGACCCACACAGCTTTGCATCAATTACTTGATGACCAAAAAAGTTTGAAAAGTGCTAATTGTGCTCCATAGTCACCTGACCCAAACCATATCAAGAATTTATGGAAAACCCGAAGACAGATAAATGTATTTCTCTGTAATGTTGTATATCCCATGCTGGGATAACAAGTATAATCAGATTTTGTACAAACTTGTGGAGTTGTGCCAGTATCAGTGTCAATGTCAAACGAAAAGTGGGGATATTCGAAATACTAAAAATTATGAAATTACCTAAAATTTCACATTTTTATGCCACAAGATAAAATCAAAGCAACTATTTTATCCGAGCACTGACATTAGTTTTGGAGTACATTAAAATATGTCATTTCTGTTTCAAGTGAACATAAAGTGCTTTTGTGGATTCAATATGACTCTGTTCAAAAGTTTTTTCTTTTCTTTTTTTTCTGAACATATATTCATAGCGGCTGAAACTGAATTGCAGGAAATTAAATAATGCAATCGCCAGTTAATGAGAACTAAGCAGAAAATTAGATCAACCCTGACCTTACCAGAACTAATAATACACGGTTTGGTTTAAAACAAAAGACTGCTTGTGCTGTATCTCCACAAATGCATGCGATGTGAGTGTATATCTGTGTGTGTGTGTGTGTGTGTGTGTGTGTGTGTGTGTGTGTGTGTGTGTGTGAGTGTGGTGCCTAGAAGAACATTTGTCTACATGGATGGATGTACTTTGTAGCACACATATACATCATAGGTGAGAAACATAACTGTGCTGCACTTTAAGCACTTGTATGTTAAGAGATATGTAGAAGCAGTAGACTGTACAAAAGTTGTTAGCCATGTTTTTTCACTTTACCTGCAGTGGACATATATCTATTCTATAAAACTATCATATGACATAAAACTATCACTAATCTTAATTACAGATAATTCCCACATCCAATGCATCCCTCTCTCTCTCTCTCTCTCTCTCTCTCTCTTTCTCTCTCCCTCTCTCTCTCTTGCTATATATAGCCAGAGAAACACTAAATAATGGAATAAGAATATTTAATTAATTCTTTTTCAACTGATTTGTAATATTCTTAGAGTTTTTCAAAGATCAACTGCTGAAATTAGGTTAATTTAATTGATCTAATACAGAGCTTACATTCACTTTCCACTCAGCATTATTTCTCTAAATGGATTAATCAACTGGGCCTGATTTTCATTTCTTAGTTTGTATATGTGCTAGTAGATATCACATCTGGCCAACTGATTCAACTTTTAATATCTATCTATCTACACTGCTCACCAAAATTTCATTAAGGGTATCCCTTAAGTTTTGTGAGCAGTATATTTATCTATCTATTTATCTATTTGTTGCGTAGATCCATATTAGAGCCTGAATTGGAGCTATTAGTTGAGACTAAATACCCAGAAGAAAATTAATTGTGAAAGCCTACACAACAGAGAAGGTAGCAACCACTGACTCAGTGTATAGCGATCAAATTCACCCAATTTTGCCTAATTCTTGCTCATATAAAATATTCTTTCAGCATAAACTTTCGCCGTCTCATTCATTAATTTATTAAGTTTCGCACCTGCTTATTTAAATTCAGAAGCACTGAGAACTGGGGCTTAACCTTTAGTACAGGGGCCAAGGCATTAACCAACTATAGACAGGGTCCCAAACCATCTCATGGCTCACACACATGCGCACTTACACAAACACTCACACTAGAACCTCAGTTATAGGTGAATTTTAAGCAAACCAGCTAAATTGACTTTTATGAGTACTGGAAATTTTGTATTTGCTCATAAACTACAGATACAGTTCATTTAAATTACACTGAAAAAGGAGTACTTCTTTAATTCAAATACATCAGTTCTGAAATTTATATTAATATGGGCTTTGGTTGTTTAGACATTTATTTCTTCTGTTAAAAAGCTTAATCAACTTTTGTCACAAACCCACAGGCCTGAAATGATGCTTTGATAACCGGATCATTAGGGTGAATACCTACATTCCTACGTGGCTTTAATCTACAGCTGTACTTATGCATTCCTTCTCAAGAGTTGTTTACTCACCAGCATGTGGCTAATGTGGCATGACACTCCTCTTTTTATCACCACAGGATCCTCTTAAACTCAAAAGCTTGACTTCAGACTCATTAAGCTATTAGTTACCTGACATGGCTCAGTCAGTTATGGGAAATTGCTGAAGTAAAGTCTGCTCAGGGTCAGATCAAGCAGAACGGACGTATCATAAACCCTATGGTATTTCACCTCATCACGTGCAAAAAGCTGGTTCAGTTAAGATAAATAAGCAGACTTGGAATTACATTAATACATTTGAATAATTGCATGTGACATGGTGATTGAAGTCCTGAATTGTATTCTTTGACGTAAAAACCCTTTACAGGCTCTCACTGAGGATGGACAAGGTGAATAATGTTTGAAAGTAATGCACAGTGACAAAAAAGACTGTCTGGTATCTTAATATAGCTAACAGGGCCAGTTCTTTAGGAAAAATATTCTTTTTGCTTGTGTTTGTATCTCAAAGAGAAATCAGCAACATACAGGATTTTCTCTCTCACAATCTGCTGTTTACTTTTTGCACATGCTCAAAATGCACACAACATTAAGTCAGAATCTGCTTTGCTGGATCATTGAGGTAAATGCTGTCACAAGTTCCCAAATATGAAAATTGGGTTAAAAAAAAACAAAAAGCAAATATCAGTTCAACTCTCAAGATGGACTGATGAGAATATACAGAAAATATGTTTAGAGTATTTATAAAACTCATTTTAGAGTTGAAAAATTATTTGAAGGGAAATTCAATAACATTAAATCAAAGTTATCACACTATAAAATAATATGGAAGGCTAACCCAGACGTTCAAATTAAACTGGTACCCAATGTTCTGTGGCATTTCCCTGTAGTCCATACATCTAAATAGCATTGCATAATATTATTAGGAAATTGGGTAAAACGTAATAAATTTATCTAAATCTAAAATCTTAAATAAATCTTAATCTAAATAAATCTCATTAGTATGTTACAAAAATGTTTCCCAAAATTATTTTACTACTATTTACAATTTTTCATATTAATTGCTATAGGTGCTTTTTAGTCATTAACTGTTTAAAGAGTATATTTTGTACGTGTACATTTTTTGCTTTTGCCTGAATAACCGATGCTTTTCTGTTAAGTACATCATGTACTATGTAGGCTAGAGAAGTTGGTTCCAACACTATGTAGTAGCAATATGTAAGAAATAAGAATACATTTTTATAAAGATGTTACTGTGTTTGATGAGCTTAATTAATCATGATATTTAATTGCCTAAGTACACAGTTAAAGCTTGACAGAGATTGTTTCCTTTATAACTTACAATTGTATTCTTCAATTTACTATTCAACATTTCGACTATTCTGTATTTTGTCATATAGTTGATAACATATATTCCCATTTGCAGTTGTATCCAAAGCATACACATATTGCCTTTTTGACAGTTTTAGAAATTCAAATAGGAATTGTAATACAAACTATTAATTGCAGTAAATATATAGTTTCATTATTTGTAACACACAGATTTATTGTATGTTGGCAAGTATGTTGGCAAGTCCACATGACAGCAAATCTAAGTGTAAATTACCCAAAATACACCTTTGAAGTAACGTTTAAATGCCAGGTTGACTTACCTGTCCATACCAGCTATATTCCAGCATTATGATGAGACACACTTCCAAATAACAGAAAAATGTAACTCTCAAACTGTTCTGATGGATAATATTGCATGCACCTTTTCGTTTCCAGTCTTTCTGCGTCTAGGGTACCAGTCAACCATTAGTGCTGCACACACGTACACGCTACACACAATCCTGCACACATGCACAGTCTAGATGAAGTTTTGTACTGCTCAGCTTACGACCTGTTGATAATGAACCTGAACCTATTATTTTGAGTCAATGAATTGAAAGAAATAGGGCAAGGAATGAAAACCACAGGGCCAATTACTGGCATTCTTTGATGTAAAACTTGACTTTGCTCACCCAAACTGCACCGTACCTTATGTCTTTATCCTCTCTGTTATTCATTAATTATTCCATGTGGGTCAGAGGTGAGCTGCCTAATTGTGCAAATGGTCTAACTTTGAGGATGGCTGGGATTCTCCTTATGCTGACACTCTCTTTAACTGTGCTCAGCCACCTTGCATTATGCCAATTAATCCAACACTTTTGTATTTTCCTTCGATTTTAACTCTCTTGTTCCTTATGCTTCTTTTTCTTTTTCTTTATACATTGTAATCTTCACTGTTGAGACCTGTGTTGGGGGTCCGAACTTTGAAAGGTTAAAGTTGTCTAGAGAGATTTAGAGTAAGGGGATATTGGGTCAGGACCACACTGTAGTAAGCACACCAAGTAGCCACCAACCATTAAGAATTAAGAGGAAACATTCTAACATCTTCTGGATTCAGTTTGTTCAAAGGATGTTATTTGGCCTCTTGACTAGCTGTGTCTTGAGGAGGTGAAGTGATAATAAATCAGAAATACAGAATGATTAGGCAAGCCTTAACATCCTTATGTAGGTTTGTAAATGTGATCTAGTTTAAAAATGGGGAAGGGGGGGCAGCAATGTAGTTAATTTATTTTAATTGTTTCTACAGTATGTCATATTAACATACCCTAACATTGTTAAGACTCTTTTTTTAAAGAATATCAACAACACACATTTTCTAACAGATGTGCATTGCCTGTATTTGACCCTGATCAATTATTACTAAGAACTTGTTCCCTTTTAGCCAGTGGCTTGGTACTATCACTGCTATCTCGTTCCCAGATCACTTAGCACCACGGGGCATTATCACAGTGTGAGACACTAATAGGTGCGCTAATAACAACACGTCACCCTCGTTGTAAAACTCACACTGGGCTGCTCCACCTGAGGTTTTGGGGGTAAGACGTGCTCTGAACAGCAAATAAAAAGATGCCAAGGATTATGACAAAGAACGCTTATCTACTTTAAATCACAGAGGACCTCTTCCAAATACAAATATCGCCTCAGTGAAGAAAGAAGCTGAATTGTTGTTTTTTGGGGGGTTTTTTTCAGGAAAAAATAGCTTAGCTTAGAATAGCTCTTCTCAGCGTATTTAAAGTACACAATGTACAAGTTTGCTAAGCATTTGACATTGTACTAATATAGCTGAATAACTGAGAGGAAACTCCTTTCTGGGTTTAGTATTTTAAGAATTATAATTAGCTTAAATAACTATGTATGTAAGTTATTTAGAAATGTAAAGTCAGTACTTAAAGAAAAAGCTTATTGAGAGGTTATTACATTAATAACGTATTCTGGCATCAGCAGTCTTCCCAGTTTCCTCCCAGTCTCCGAGTGGACGTTGTTTCCAGTAGCTCCCAGCATACAGAGCAGGCCTTGCTTGCAGTTCCTTTTGCCCATTATTTTATTATTTTTTATTATTTGGGTGCATTACAGTTGATGCAGGGGACATGGTTTGATAGATTTCTTAACTAAATCATGGCAGTTCCCTCCCACCAAGCTCACTGAGCTCAGAATCATTGCTAGCTCTTATAAGAGTTGATTTTAGTGCTTTTGGGGAGTTCTCAATAAAAAACTTAATTACAAACAATTATCTAATCTTCCTGGTCTTTCTTCTTCTATGCTATAAGTTACAAAACAAAGGGCATTGTATTTTAAGCAACCAGCAATGCAGTGCCCCCAAGCCAGACTAACCTCCACGCATCACATGCAAGACATGACAGTCGTCCTCAAAAAGCATGTTCCACAAAAGAGACATTGATCTCTGTTGCAAATTAAATTCACAAGAACATTCCACATCCCAGTTGGAAGGGGGACTATTTTCTGTAAAGACCCGTGTCCAAAGCACACCAGGGCCTAATGGCTGTGGATAGATCCTGGCTGTAGGGGACGAGATCTCCTGTGAGACATTGCATCGAAAACTCCAGTAGCCCATTGTGAGAAAAGCGTCCTTTTTAACTTCACACACACTATGTCATGCTGATCAAAGCCAAGGGTCAAACAGGAGGGTTTCACACAGGCAGATACAAAGGATAAGGAGGGAGAAACGTATGCTCTAGATGGCACAGATACTACTCTTTAATTTAAAAATTTGTGCTCCTCGGGGGTTCTTTGAATGTCTAAGAATAAATTAGGTTGAAACAGGTGAAAGGTAAATGTGTCATGCATAGCTTTACACAGTTTTTAAGTACTGTGTGGACCAACTAGTATTTATATAATCATAAAATACAACCAGGTACAGCAAGGTGATGCATTGGTTGAGAACAAATTTTCTCACAATGTTTGGGTACTTTAAGTGATTTGCTGCCACATCAAAACAAAATGACAAAAAACATGCTAGTAGGTGGACTGGATACTAAATTGTCCATATTTTTTGGTGAGTGTGTGATGCTTTGTGACTATGGACCTACAATTCTCTAGCTATGTATTTTGCTTTGTATCTGACTTCATTGCTAAAACGGGAGAGCATTTCAGTGAGGTTAGTAATCACAGCCTTAATGCACTCCTTTCCAGTTTACACAGATTCTGAACCCTTGTGTAAAAAAATGCCCTTGTATTCTTACTAAACCCCACTTATTCCATGTGTTGGGCATTCCTTTGAATCCTATTAGTTGCAGAATTTGGTTTAACTGGAAAAGACTTGCAACTTCACTCAATTAGTGCTAATAGGATTACAGGACTGGTATGGGCTGGGAGGTTTAAATGGGGCTGGAATTTTGGCAGGCACCTGCTACATGTACTGAATTAATCTCATAAAGCAGACTATGGAACTTCTGTAATGGGGCCCATGAACGTCAGGGCATGAGCCATCTTGTTTTTAGGAAAGAGGAAGTAATGGGAAAACAATTCTGGTGTTGTGCAGTGTGTAGTATATGTGTGAACATAAACTCCCAGTGTATGTGGTACAGTGTCTGTCATTCTATTTAGTTTCCTCTGTATAAGCCTGTATGTATAGATAGCCTTCACCAGTCTATACTATACACTTACTGAGCACTTTAATATGAACACCTGTACATACACTTGCTAGCAATTATCTAATAATCTAATAATCAGTTAATTTTGTGGCAACCATGCAGGGCATAAAATCATGCAGGTATGAGTCAGCAGCTTCATGTTATCCAGCAGAATGTGAGATCAATGATTTTGACGATGGCATCTGGGGCATTTCTAGACTTTTTGTGCTGGGGCACACACAGAATTTAGATGTGCATTGTTGTATCCCTTTGCTTGCCAATCAGCCTAATCTGGGGCACAAAAATAAACCTGTTAAACGGATGAGAAATGAAGAACATTATAGAATTTTTGTTAATTAAAATTAACTAAACATATGGCTGTGAGCTGTTATTTTATTATGGGAATTATGGGAAATGTAGTGCCTATGGTGAATAAGCTCATCACTCCAGATTACAATTTACTTTTTACCCCCACTATTTTAGAACGGCACAGCTTTGACACTGTTTTGAGAGGAAAGAGAGGCCCTAACCAATACAGGTATTTGCTATTCAATGTCGATCCAATTAACTTATTACTTATAACACGTTCCTATGTTAATTCTTATTTATGTATTATAGTAAGTAAGTATTGTGGTAAAGAAGTTATTGCTTTTTCTGCCCTCCTTCTATCTCACCCACCATATTTTGCTTCTTTTAAACAAAAGTATCAGGTCCATCATAATACCCTAGTAGAAGTGTTACAGCTTCCCACAGACAGACCACAGTGTAAAGGAAATAGCTGAATTTGCAGGTGTATTGTAGCACATTGTTATACAGGTCTACCAGCAGTGGCAGAAATCCCATTCTACAGGGAATTCTTGTTAGAATTTGTGGAGATATTACAAACTATTAGGTACAATACTGTCATAGGTGGTATTTTTTTGTTTGGTGGCACCCATACATATTAATTCATTTCCTTATATTGTGTAAAAATCTTAGGCCACATTTAGATAAGTTGTTTTAGGAAAGGTATACATACATTCACAATTACACCCAGATCCCTGATTGTTTTGTCTCATTCATGAAAATGCAGGGTAATGCAGGATAGGTCAGACTCTGATCTGCATTGCACACAGTACAGAGAACTTAAAAAGACTTTGTCTCAATCCTATTAGTGGGGAGCAACCTTTATAGATCAAAGACACTGGGGGTGTTCTAATTTAACCCTTTGAGGACCAATGGACATATTAGTCCCATACTTTTAAATGGACACTAAATGCAATTGAAACAGCCTACAGTCCTGAACGCGTTAAATTGAAGTGTTGCAGGAAAAAATGCAATTCAGGATTATTTCTTAATGCTTTCA
>JAUZSU010000296.1:4043-15480 GCA_034780255.1 Parotocinclus maculicauda
CCCCCCCCCCCCCCCCCCCCCCCCCCCCCCCCTGCAAAGCTTTGTCTCCTTCTTGATGGACTGTCTTAATAAAAATACACATCAAATTGCCATCTGGTACTGTATGACAGGCTTGATATAAATTACAGAAGCCTCTTGCTGAGAGTGGTACATATCATTTCATAAGTTCATTTCGTCACTCGACTCTCTCTCCACTCGAAGGAGTCCGGCTTGAACCGAATTCATCTGGATTTCTGCGATTTGTCACGACTCCATAGTAACCACGCAAATAAACACAGTGGAGATCCGGAGATCCTACAGAAGGGCAATTAAAATGCTTAATAGATATTTCATATTTTAAGATGGATTTCCATATGGTTCTGCATAGTGGTGGAAAGGAAACAGAAATTGTCTGCACTGGGGGGAAAAAAAAACAGTCGTCCTTTAGAAGAGTGTTGTTTATTCACGGAAGAACGTGGTACATGAAGGTACTCTGTTCTCAGGCGGCCTCCCTGGAAGTTTGTAAGCGTTGTTTAGTTTCTAAATAGTGCTTGACTGTAATGGCCGTTATTCCAGTTCATGCATTTTAAAGACTTCAGGAAACTCACTCATGCATTCAGCGCTAAAACAAGCACTCGCATTTTTGGTGCCGTAATATAAAATTGGCTCATAACAACATTCTGGGGTTCATCTTGAACTACATGGAGTTTGGAATGTTCTCCATGTGCCCCTGTTGGTTATCTCTGGGTATTCATTTTGCCTCCTACCTCCTAAATCGACTCTAAATCGCAACTAGTGGTGATTTAGTAATAACATTCTTTCATTCATTTATTGTGTACGATGTGTATATAGTGAGAAGGTTAGAGCTGTTCAAGGACCCTGTACTTGCAGCTTGGCAGCTGCTTGGACTGACCTTCTGGTCAGAAGTGAAGTAATTTAACCACTGAGCCGTCGCAGTCTCAAAACATACAGTACTGTGCATAAGTCTTAGGTCTCCATTAAATGTATTTATTTATTTTCTCATTCTCTTTCTTACCTGCTTGATCCTGGATAGAGCCGTGGGAGAGCCAGTGCCTAGCTGGCAGCACAGGGGGCAAGATAGAAACAACCCTAGACATGGTGCCAATCCATCGTAGGGTGCACACACTCACTTGCACACACACTAGGCACAAATTATGGACACCAGTTATCTTAACACATATGTCTTTGGGCTTTGGGAGGAAACCAGAGAACCCAAAGTAAACCCACATGGACACTGGGATTAAAGCCAGGATCTTCTCTTTGTGAGGATAGAGTGCTACACGCCGAGCCACAGTGCCCCGCAGATATAATGAAAACTAGACTTGAGTAACAGTGGCATATGGCAACTTCGTGCCAAGTTAATCCTTCTATAGTCCATAGAAGCCTGGTAACCAAGAAACATTTTCAGATGAGGGGTGAACGACAAATCTAGTGGTGGCCTAAAACTTTTACACAGTACTGTATAACTGAATTTTGCCCAGGTACCAGTCCATCTCAGGTTTAAACCCACTTCACTCTGCTAACCTCAGGCAGACAGGCCTCTCAAAATGACCTAATAACCCATTCCCGTGTTTATTCCCTCACTCAGTTCCACACTCACTGCCACCATCACCAGAAAAAAGCTTGTTTTAAATTTGAGTGAATAAATAAAATCCCATTGAAATGAGTTTGGGTCTGATCTGAGTCTGCTGGGTGACTTTTGTAATTTGCAGTGCTTATGGTTTGGAACGGTAGCAGCTGACCACACACCGGCGCTTAATCTCTTTCATTCTCCTGAGAAAACCTTTAAAACATAACCATAAAACACTGGTTTGAGTCTAGACTCTTTGCCGCTTGTTGATTCTCTGGGAAAAAAAGAAGCTTTGAAAAGCCAAGGTGACTTGACACAGGCAATGACCATCTTTTTCTCTTGTCCCTCCTTACATAACGGTGATTCGGTCGATGCACAAGTTCGTCCGCACTCTTCGAGTTATGTAGAGGCACTGTCAAGAGCAGGGACCTTTTTATTTTTTATCCACAGCTGCTTACTGCTAAATACTGCCTTGTCCAGAAGGGGACAATCTGTGTCTCTAATTGCTGTCACTGAAGCCTAGATTCATTATGTGACTTTCCCATTAAAATGTGAGCATTAATTTGTATAATGAAATATCACCCACTGCAGTGTTCATTAGCTGTGGCCCCACACTGTATGCCGCACAATGTTAGCTACCTAGCAAACTGCGCTTAATTTCACTAATGGATATTTTCCCACTCACTGTTGGAGAGGATATTAATACTGTAACATTAGCTCTTTAACTTTTGCAGAAATTTAAATTCACTTCATTTCTTTCAAGCCAGCGTTAGAGAGTCATTAATCTAACATTGAATTGCACAATGCCCTGGTCCTCTTAGTAAGCAATGCCTTTGTGATGGGTTAACAGCATGCCGACTGAGGGTTGCTTTGTGTCATCTGGATGTCTGATTTGTTTTAAATCACTAAAGAACGTTTGTTCCATGGCAAAGCCTTTGTACCAGCTTCCTGATTAGGAGGAAGGAACACAGGGGGCTTGCTGATATAAGATCAGACTCTATTTGTAGGACTTTTTCACGGATGAATATGTAACAGGCTTTTTTCTTATGTTACACACTGGTAGAGTTACATCAAAACCCAGACAGACAGACAAAGTTGCTTTATAAATAGCCAAGCAGACTGAGGTGACAGTGGCAAGAAAAAGCTCCCTGAGGAAGGAACTTTGTAAGGCAATGGAGAGTCCAAAGGGGAACTAAAGCAGAAGACATTTTGTGTGATTATGGAAGGCCAAGAAGAGTAAAAAGAGAAGAGGAATGACTACTGGGATTATGCAAGGCCAAAAAGAGCAAACAGAGAAGAGCAAATGTTTGTGCTTATGGAAGGCTTAAGAGTCAAATGCGAACAGCAATGTTATCTGTGACTATGGAAGGCCAAAAAGAGCAAAAACAGAAGAGCAAAAATGTGTGTTTATTTAAGGCCAAAATAGAGTCAAATGAGAACAGCAATATTATATGTGATTACGGAAGGCCAAAATGAAGAAACCATCAATGTTTTCGGCAAATGATATTACAATGATTTATAATAAGTAATTTATTTCCAATTTTCCTGGACAGTCATCCTGGATGGGCACTGATACAGCTTTGAGGGATGAACTCCTCCAGTCCAGCCTTACTTGAGTCCCTAAATAAGTCATTTCCCAGAACACCCCACATTTTTTAGAACCTCAGCCTTATCAATGGTGCATTACACCACTTATTTGTTTGGCCTATTTTTAATATTTTGCATTTTGATCTCCAGTCTGCACTTCATTTTCCTGAACCTTTACACACACAAACACTGTCATCACTCAGTTCACATGTATAGCAATTATAGATCTGCCGAAAAGTCTCAAAGCTTGCAGTGTCAGGCTGAAGCCTTTATGGCGATAGTGTAACCAGTGTGGCTCAAACATCTTGCAAACAAATCAGGGCTGGTGTAAACTACTGCAACGACAGACTGACTATGCACACGCTCACACACAGGCTGCCTGGGTTAAGTGAGTTAGTGAGTGAGTTAAAGCTGCAGGGCGAGGGCCTCTGCTTCCTCCCAGCAGAAATATGGCCCTTGTGGGGACATTTACCCTGGTCTCAAATCATACATAACTCACCTTTCCCAAGCTAGGAACGACTTCGGAGACGATACCAGCTTAAAGCAGTCAGGAGCAGCTGAGTTAAACAGGGCTGTCAGCAAGCTGTCTCCTCATTCCTTCACACCTTTCATTTATTAATATACTCTCTTCAGGTCTGCATTGTGATACATCAAGCCAAACTTCTCTTATGAACTACATTTATTTTTTTCCACCATGCATAGCGAGCGACGCTGCACGTTATAGGCTGTGTGACAGCTTTAAAAGGTGTTCCTGAGAAAATGCACCACAACATCCAGCCTGAGAGTTTGTGTTTTTTTAAGAGGTGAGAGCTAATCACCAGCCCTGCTGCTGTACAATCAGAGCTTAATTCCCAAGAACGGCAGAGTTATGCGCTTCTTATTAAGTGGGACGACCGCTATTTGGGTGGTCTCCCTCCTTCCTTGTAAGTGCATACCAAAAAATAACAACCACCAATTTCCTGGGCCGAGAGGGATTTCCATTTTAAGTTCGGGTGAGAGTGAGGGCCAGCCTCCTTGCACTTGTTGGACAGTTTTCTCTCTGGGTTTTTTTACCCATGCCTTTACAGAGGATGTTTTAAGAAGCCAAGAAGCCACCTTAGAAGCCAACGTGATGAGATAGATAGGAAAGTATGCAAAAAGGGAAAATAATTTGTAATAGTCTTGCAAAGTTTGGGCACGCCTAGTTGAATGACTGAGTTTGTTTTTATGATAAATATAACCTCTGCGACTTGTATAGTACATATTTCTGCACTTTTTAATTCAGTACTGGTTTATTTGCCAAGTATGTGTGCTCTCAGCACAAATATACAGCGCACAGGCTTACAGCACAGACAGCAGACAGACCACAGAATTAATAAATAATGTGTAGGGTAAATACTGCAGAGTAAAGAAAAGAACAGCTGCAAAATCACAGCGATTGTAGCACACAGTATTATTAAGGATACTAGCCCTTTTGTAGGGTATTTAAGGGTCACTGTTGCATAAAGTCAGGTACTGAAACCAACTTTATGTAGTACCAAAAAGGATCAAGACCCTTAAAAACCAAAATTCATAATGATATATCCCCTAATTTTGTAAGAAGTGTATATTACAGGAAGTATTAATCTGTGATCCAAATTGAGTTTTTTTCCATTTTAACCTATTATAAGAAAAATCTTTAAGTGTTTTAGACTCTCCTACATGAGACAGCTTCACAGACAGCGCTAAAACATCATTAGCATATCCAGAGGAAATATTTAAAGCGGCTAAAAGTCATGAATCACACAGCAGAAATTTATATTTAAAAAAATAAAGATATTGTTTATACCAAAACTTTTTTTCTCAATTTTGAAATCAAATCTAAAAAAATTAAACCAAATTTAAGAACTGAAATGTAAAGGTTTTTTCAGGTAAGAATTTAAAGTAATGAATAAAAGTTAAAATCCTTTGAAGCCACTGCTCATGTTTCTAAGCAAATACAAATTATTCACAAACACCTACAACAATTTTCCTCTATATATCACATGCTCAGTTCTGTTTACCTAATTTGGGCACGGCTTGTGATTTGTGAAATAACACTTTTTGAAACTTTGAATCATTTGGATCTCTAAAAATGTTTTAAAACGCTTAAAACCTTGCACCTTGGCAACATTCGCAATTTGACTTAGAACATTATTATATTTTTTTTCAAGAAAGCATTTGAAAAAAATCCCCTGTTATTGGTGTATTCTGTTTGGTACAGATTTATATGACTTTTAAGAAGTAACGTAAAGTAATAAGTAATGGGATTACCTTTTTTCCACACAGTATTGAGTAAAGTAATCCCCAAAACTTTGAGCATTTATTTGCAATGGACTCCTTTTTCTTATTCTTTTTTTCAACATTTACTGCTGCCACTAGACTATTAGACTGCTCTGCTGCCTAAGCACCTTCGCAAAAATATGTCCTATTTATCTTTCCCTCAAATTTAGCTTGATGCTCTGTTTATACAGAATACAATCACACTGAACCAACAGAGATTGATTAGGGTTACTCTAACGTCCACATGAGACTGTATAACACGAGGAACAAATGTACTGTACTCGGTTTCATTCACTGTGTGTCACGTACAGCACCGACCATAGACCAGGTGATCTCGCAGCGCCTCCCTGTATGTTAACTAGGACAAGCTGTGCATGCCACTGAGCCTCAGCCTCATGTCAGACTCCATCTCACTGCAGCCATTCAAGCAGAACTGTCCACATCATTAGTCTGGACGTGGGAACCTCACCCTACATGTAGCGACTCCACTGTACGGAGCAACATGACGAGCCGGATTAGAATCAGGAAAGGTCATACAGAGCAGAGGCAGGCTCTGAGAAAGCAGAATGCAATGGTAATGCTGGAAAAACAGACTGCTTTAAGATTTGCTTTAAGAAGATAAACTTTAAAGTGTTTAGAGGGTAACATGACTTATTTATGAATATTTAAAAAGTGCGTTTTTCTACTTTATATTAACATTTAAACAGGAAAAAATGCAGCTGTAAGTTAACATTAGAGAGAAATGTCAACAAATAGGTGCTATTTCCATTTCAGGACATACGTATAATTAACTATATATTTTCTTAATAAGCACTTACAGACATAAAAAATAAATCCTCCTTTAAAATGAATAAACTTTTTAAAATTATTATTATTAGTAGTAGTAGTAGTATTAATAATAATAGTAATTATAATAATAAATAAATAAAAAATAGTTATTTAATTAGTATTGATTCCATACCAAACCTTATAAATGAGCATTTATTAAGGAGACAATCAAATAAACCAAGCCTTGACTTTAGAATAATAATACTTCTAATAATACTACTAATAATACTACTACTACTAGTAATAATAATAATAATACATTAACAAATAAATAAATAAATAAATAAATAAATTAGTTAGTTTATTAGTATTGATTCCATATCAAACCTTTTAAATGAGCATTTATTAAAGAGACAAACAAAGAAACCAAACCTTGACTTTAGAATACTACTACTACTACTACTACTACTACTACTAATAATAATAATAATTACCATTATCATTGTTATTATTATTATCATTATTATTATTAATAATAATAATAATTAATTATTATTATTAATATTATTATTAATACTATTATTAGTAGTACTATTATTAGTACTATTACTACTATTAATATTGATCATCAGAATACAAACCCTTATCTCAAAGGTAACAGGTAGGAGAAGGTAGAAAAGTTTGTAACTCAGAAATTAAACTGGTTTATTTTTATTTATTGTATATTATTGCTGCTTTCAGTACCACAGTTCACATCAATGTTGTGGAATAACTCCCAAAAACCCTAAAACTCACTGCTCTTCTTAAGGTTATTATAAATAGTTATTATAAAATTACAGCCTTCAGTTCACAATACTTTTGTACTACATCCAGCTTACACCCATATACTTGCACCAAGGTGAGCACCCACTTTAGAAGGGCAGATGCTGGTTAAAAAATTAATTCTGGATTTCTGAGCAAAACTAAAATTTCACATAATGCCCCAGTATCTTTTCAAAGATTATACCTATAATGATAAAACCCACGAAAAGCACATATTATACCACTAGAGCAAAAATCATTAATAGAACTAGGAAAACTGTTTTTGGCACTGTTTGTTCTGCATACAGATATTCCTGAACATTGTATTAAGGTTAGGGCCAAGCCAGATGATCGACACCATTTTAATAAGCTGATTGTATGAATAACTTTCTCCTACTGAATGAAGACAAGAGAGAAGGGATTCTAATTGGGCCACAGGTGGCAAAAAGAAAGTTTACTGATTACTGTATATGGTGACACTTGAAGCCTTTAATTGAAGCCACTGAAGTTTCTATGTAGAGCAGTGAAAGACCTTGGTATAAATATTGATTTTTCATTTGAAGCTCAAATACATAAAGTCAGCTAAACTACAAAACATACCGTTATTACCACATGCAAAAAACAGGTTCTAGGTGTTACTAGCTCTAGGCTGGATTATTGTAATTCTATGATTTGTGGACATGCTTAAACAAGCTTTAGTTAGTCCAGAATACAGCAGCTCGAGGTCTCAGATCTATTTTAATCATATCAGTTCAGTTTTAACCTCGCTTCACTAGCTGCCAGCTAAATTTCACATTAATTATAAAATAATGCTAGTAATAAAAACGACCACATATATTGTCGATGAGCGGACCCACAAAATTCTAATTTTGATTCATTACGCCATAATAATCTGTTCTACTGATCTTCATTCCCATATTTATTAACGAGAATATCTTAGACTTTTCACCCTGTTCCCTTCTGAAAAAAATGGTTTCTTTGTTGCAATCCTTCTAGTTCTGGTCAAACTTCTTTGAACTGTTGACGGGTCAATTCCTCAGGAAGCTGCTAGCTGCAGTGTAAGAGGACGTACAGACAAATGAACAGAAGCACTGACCTAGTTTGGGTACGACTGAACTGTGGCTGGGCCACTAAGCAGGGCCTCATTTACCTTGTAAGGCTTTGGTACCTGTCCTATATGTGGTGGCTCCTGCTAATATCTGGAATTTGGCCTTAAACATTTTTACTGTTTCTTTCTCGTATTCTATAAAAGTTTATAGAAATGCATTAGATTTAAGGTCCCTGCAGACGTGTTTGCTTAATTACACATAGAGAAATCAGCTTAACGTAATTTAACCAGAAGACCCCAAACTTTTGCACAAGACTACAGAATCCCAGTTATCAGATTACTAATGTTTATGTAGACCTGCTCAGGTGTTGCCAAAAAAACTTTTTTCATATTATTTGGTGCATGCACACTAAATAATTTTTTGATTCAGGATTGGATTTTGTTCAGTAAGATAAATTGCTTATGCCATACACAGGGTATGCATTAAGAACAGAGGTTCCTTAGGAATTAAGGCTCTGAAATACTGATCAGGAGGATGCGAGTTCAAATCCAAGGTAAATTTATGTGCCACTTTTGGGTTCTTGAGCGAGACCCTTAACCTTCATCTGTTCCGTTTAACAGTGGGTGGTTCTTGTTGTGGTTCCTGGATCAGGGACGCATACTGCTGTAAATGTCAGAAGTCCGTGCAGCTCACCTGTGTGTATTCTCAGATGGACCTTCAGGTGGTGAGAGGTGCGGAAGGACTTGCCACAGTAGGGACAGTCCTTCATGGCCGAGCCCACGCTTCTCTCCCTGTGCTGGGTGGGAGGAGGAGGGACAGCACCCGGAGCCTTCGCCATCTCATCTCCGACATCTAAAAAAGAAAGAAAGAGGGAGAGATGTTATTCTGTAAGTATTAAGTTTCACTTCAAACCAGCTGCATGCCAGCCTGCTTTACTTCCACTTGTTCATTTTTTCGTCTTTCGTTCTCCTTTCAGCAGCACAAATCTGCTAACACCACACAAAGTCAAACACATCAATGGCTTCTCGCTCCACTCTTCTTCCCCCACTTTCCTCGCTCGGTCTGACAGAACGCTGACAGTTCAGAAGCTTTTCAGGTTGCTTCAGAGATGTCGGCCCGACGCCCTCCATGCACACAAACACACACAAACGCGCCGCATTCCGATTATTCCATTTTATCCCCTGCTATCATCATCTTTACCGGGTAGCATATGGTGGATTGTGTCAAAACGAACAATAAGGGAAAGGAAACAGCTTTGTCAGCAGTCGGGCCGTGCCTCGTCGTGGCGCCCTGGTTTTGACAGGTGACGTCGGCGGCGTGGCTGATAGCGAGGGTGATAACGAAGGCCTCGCTCTGATTGAGCTGCTGTCACTACAATGCTCTAAACGTGTCAAGACCAACAAGCCCCTGTTCTGTGCTAATTAAACATCCTTGAATTGAGTTATTACCGGTGCATGATGGGTTGCGCTCAGGTCTCAGGCGCGTTGGCTTGGGGTGTCAGATTTCGACCCAACGTTCTTAAGAGCCCTCAAAATTTGCTGTGTTAATTCGGTGGTTCGTATTGTGTAACTAACTAAACGATTCTTTTAAAGAATGGAATTGATATTTTAAATCAGTTTCTAAATTTTGAATACACAAGATCCTACGTTCACTTCACCTCAAGTTGCCATATTTTACTTTTACATTACACTTTACTTTTACCTTAATGCACAGTGGCTGTAAAATTTTCTTTAAATAAGTACTTTTGCTGAATGATTAAATAGTTGTGAAAACAGAGAAGGAGTGAGATGAAGGGTAGGGAAGGGGGCGTGTTTATGCTTGGGCACCTCTGGTATACACAACGTGAAAAGTAGTTAACGCCATATCTATAAGTAACCAGCATTATAAAATTCAGCACTGTGCAAAAGTCTTAGGCCACCATTAGATTTGTTGTTTTATCAATGCCATAATGGCCATATTTAATACACTGTTGACGACAGGACCTAAAAAACTTGGATGTGTCACTCCATAATTCTCATGTCCACTAATTTTTAATAACTTTTAGCATAGTTTCGTCTTTGTACCTTTCTAAAGGGTCAACTTGTCATCCCCTTGAAGCGGCCAGATGCTGCTACATCGTCATTATACTACACCATTCACAAAATGATTCAAAATGAAATACCTCATAATGATATATCCACAAATTTTTGTGAGCAGTGTTTTTGTAAAACAGCAAATCTAATGGTGGCCTAAGACTTTTGTACAGTATTATATCAAATGTAGTATGCATTACACTTAATAACAACTCTTAGTGACTCAGATAACTATCTTTAACCTCATGGATTAATCATAAAATAAACACATGTAACATATGTTTTTTTTTTTATTTTACCACTGTTTAGCATTCCAAAATAAACTTACAACGGATGTCACAAGGTCAGAGGGCACTGATGAAAACATTTGGACCTTCATACTGCAGCAGGTTAACAAAAACGCCTTAAAGATTTGCAACAACTACTCGAAGACCTAAAAAAATCAAGAAGTGATGACTGTCATAGACTTTATTTGACAGTCACAAACCCTAAAGCCCAGCAAGCATTTCTGGGGGCACTTGAAGACAGAGCATTCAGTAATAACGCAAGAAGCTCTGTGGAATATTAAAAATATTATATTATTAATAACAGAAATCATCAGATTTTATGCAAACTTGTTTTGTTGATACAGCTCGAGGGAATAGTCTCATTGCAGCTAAAAGTGAACATTGCAAATGCAATTTTTTTAAAATAGTTATGCTGATATTGTATTAAATTGTATTAATTGTATTAAATTTGAAGATATGAGAGCAGCTCAGATTCAGCCTGGTACGACTGGATCTTAAGTGCATTTCACAAATGATACACTGTGTATGTGAGGACAGTGTCAAAATGCATCGACCCATTTCCATATTCCACACACTTTTCATCCAGCAATCACCCCCCAACAATATTTTTCACCCATTTTAAAACTCAAAAGGAGATTGTAGAAGTTAAAAAGAAGAAAGTTGAAGTCAGCATTTCCCTCCACTCTTGTGACTGATCACGTGTCTGTGATTTGCTTCCCTTGCTATGCCTCCACACATTACATTGTACTGCCTGCTCCATTTTTTGACCCAAACATACACACAATGATACAAATACCTACTCTGACCTAGTTCAGGTGTGCACCTTCATAAATCCTCTATAATACTAACAAGTGCGTAAGCCGTTTAGAGAACGTCGTTAAGGAAAGCGAGGTCAATTCACACAAATGTATGTACACAACACACACACATACACACACACACACACACACACACACACAGACACAGACACACACACACACACACACACACACATTTGTATAACTATTTAAATCTATGTTCAGG
>JAUZSU010000296.1:18930-32363 GCA_034780255.1 Parotocinclus maculicauda
AGCCGTCCTACCGATGGCTCTGTAATGGCGACCGGCAAGGACGGCAGAACGCACCGGGGGAGGTAGGAACCCTAACAATTTCCAGCTCTTATTCTTATAACCTTATAAATTAAATTGTTGTGTTATATTTCAAATCATTACCAAGATAAATAAAAAAGCTACAATGAGCATGTCTATCGAGCAGCAAAGATGAGTGTCAATTCTATCTCAGTTTTGTTTTCATAGTTTAAAAAAAAAGGTTTGCACTTGTAACCACAAGGCACTTCCAAAGGTGTTTTACTCCTGTATGACCTCTGTAAACAGGATATGGTTTAAAAATCATAACGAAGCATTATATGACATGACACAGATGTCAGTATTCTTTTATTGGAAGAAAAAAAAAGTTTAAGTTTTCTTTTCATGGACAAATTGATAGGCACCTATTTTGAATCCTCATATCAGATGAGTCACGAGCTGGAGCTCGTAAGCAGTAAGAAAGCAAGCTCTATAGACAAAACATCGAAGGAAACTTAAACATGTGCAGCAAAGGCGTTTGCTGTAAGAGAATCCAGAACATTTCAGGTTTATTTAGACTTTAATTACACAGCAGTTACATTGTAACAGTGATTCTGCATGTGTAATTACCCCACATTGTAATTGCGTAATTAGATCAATATCCACGCTTTATAACCCAAGGCATTCATTGGCAAATCCAATTTCAACTTGCTTTGAAAATGTTTAGCCGGTGTGGGTTTGTGGCTAGAAAAAGAACAAACACAAAGCAAGAAAGGAGGCAGGGGAAAGATCGTGCTTTATGTTTTTACAAAATCGAAGCGTCAAGTGGCTCAGATGTGGACTGGATGTATGTACTGTGCGTAAGTCTCAGGCCACCATTAGATCAGATGTACTGTTGTTTCAGCAATGACACAATGACCATATATCCTTATTTTACAGTCTTATTAGAATATAAACCAAAAATAGAACACATTAGTATGCATTCGGCAAAATTTGAATTTGCTACATGCTACAGTGGTAAGTATTTCATGTAACCTCCTCTTACATTTGAGCAACAGCAGATTCATATGGATGTCAAGTTGACCCTGTTCATTTTGAAGAAGCTTGATCAGGAATTGACTTTTTGCCGCCAGGGAAGCAGCCAAGAAACAACTTTTTTGGAAGGAAAACAGGGTGAAAAACATGACAAACAAATATTAGAAAGATCAGTGGAAAAAGACAATTACAGAGTGACAAACATATATGGTCATTATACATGTTAAAACAACAAATCTAATGTTGCCCCAAGACTTTTTCACTGTACTGTACGCATGCATCCTGTGTTTTTCATGGACAAGGACGAGGCAAAAGCAGGGATAACTTGGAAAGCAAAAAAAACAAAAACAAATGAGTAATAGTTTCCAGAGTATTACTTAAATCGAATCGTAAGACAGAATTACTTCTTGAGAAATTCTCTATTAAGGACTTGAACCTTCCACTGATCCCAGTTCTGATAACGACAAGCTCCTTCTTTTGCATCAGCATCGTTGTTTATTCAGCCAGACAAAATATGTTTGCAGTGACCTCCACCCCACCCTGTATGGCCCTCTAAGCTCTGCTTTACATAGTATTACTCCAGGTTTTAAAAGTGTCTGTTTTGCCATTCAGAATAAGCCTGTGTTTAAGACGATCTCTGATTCGTTCTTTCTGTCGCTCAAAGGCCGACCCTAATGAATGCAGAAACACTATCAAAAGTGATCCCCCCCCCACCCTCACCCCAACCCGCCCCTCACAGAGCTCACTTCAGACAGAAGAATCTGAAATAACAATGAATTTCTTCCCTAGTCAAACCAATTTTGTATTACTAATAAAAAATAAAGGAGGCCATGAGAGGGGGAAAAAATAACGTAAAAGATAGCGCAGGCGTAAAATAGCTAGAGGTTTGAATTGAATAAGAAGCATACATTTAAGGTTGATTATTGAGAGGCAGAGCAGAAAGGTCTTTAAAGGACGTTTCTGAGGCAACTCTCCCGCTCTGTCTATCTCTAAACAAGTGTAGTGTTAAAGACAAAAAGCGATTGTGTCGACCTTCTTTCACAGTTGAGATGTTATTGTTGATTACAGTAATTCAAGTTTAACTCAAAATTGCAGTGGGTAGGTGGTTTAGAGGTTGGCGGGGCTCGTCGAGGCTGCTGAGCGTTAAAGAAAAATAATAAGAGAAAAAAAACCTACAGAGAGATGAAGGAAAGGAAGTTTGTGTTCAAATGGCTGCAACAAGTGAGATATTAAAAGTAAAAGAGATGTATAAGCCTGCCACATCCTGTTGTCTAATGTGCAAACACATATTTGCAGGCATACACTGAGAAAAAAAATATAATGTAACCACTGTAGGACTAACATGAGGTGCACCTGGGAAAGAAAGAGGCTACTGAAAAATCTGTTTCATGCCTATTCTGTTGCATTAAACAGCAGCTTTTTTGTGGGTTAGATTATGCCAACCAAAGCGTTGTCTGACAACGTGTGGACCTCCTGGCTCCTTCACAACTACACCCACTGACAGCACAGAGAGCCCTCAAGGTCAATCTCGAGACCCGGACATGACAGCAAGAACAACCCGGGGATAAAGGGGGGCACTGGCAACCTGCCATCAGCACCTAAGCCGGGCAGCAACATGGGGATTTCAACTGGTGATCACACTCTAACACCAGCTCACCAGGAGGACAAGGAGAGAGAGAAAGAGAGAGAAAGAGCTTTAACTGGTTATACATTAATGAAATAGATGCTGTCATAAAACAACCATTAGTCATGCGGACTCCGAATTATTCAATCACGCCCTTTGAATTGTTCTAAGAGGCTTTTTATGACGGTTGAATTATTAAATATGAATTGCCATATTATATTACACTCTCAGCGTCCCGTTGATCACCTTTGCTTCGACATTCGAGCTTAAAAATTTCTGTTCATAAATACCATGAGGTAAATATCACATTTAAAGAGCTTATAAAGAAAAGATGGAAAAGGAATAAAACTTCCCACATTAAAATTCATAAGATAATTACACCGATGACATACCACTTTGTGCTGTAAATGTGTTTAGGTTAAACATTATCTCTAAAGAAAACAGCTTTTATCGCTCTCATTTTCATTAATTCCTAATTAAGGTGGGGGGTGTCGGGTATTATTACTTCGATTAAAACAAGCATAGCCCACTGCGTGTTCAAACCCGTCTCACAACACGAGTGCGATAAGGAAAGAAATAAACACTCTCGTATGCAGTGTAGAAATCAAGTTGCTAAGAGCCTCTGGCTAAGCCACAGCCCGCTTTAAACTTAAAAGCGTGTTTTTACGAAGCGCAAAACACAGACTACACTTTTTTGACCTGTTTTATATGTATATCTTTAATTAGTGTCTTGTTTAGCTTAAACCAACTGATTATCTCATAGTCATGACCTAATTATCGCACAGGCTGCCGAGCTGCCGCATTCCGCCCCTAGGAATCTGAAAGTTACCTTTAAAACTTCTGTAATCATTAGCAGCAGCTTCTCTTAATCCAGCTAAACACACATTTTATCTCCAAAAGCCGTGTGTCCCTCAGCTGTGGTGGAGTCCCTGTCTCCCACTCTTAAATGGAGATTTAATCACTCGTAATGGGTCAGGACGAAACGCTGCCTTGTGAGTTTTCTGCAGGGATTGCAGTGAGCTAGAAATGTACTGTTAACTCAATGAAAATGTCATAGGCTCGCCATCCATTTGTTCTAAAGCATCTAAATGACCTAAATCTGGGCATTTGAAGGCATCTGGACTTCAATTTGATTCTTAAAGACGCATCACCTCTTATCCAAAAGGCGTCTGGTTCATTGCAAGTGCGAAGCACAGCACAAAAGTGTATAAACTGAGCAATGTTGTGTATGCTTTGTAATGCAGTGACGTGCTCAGATCTAAGCATTGAAGACAAAACTAAAACTTTACAGGCACATCATAGAAGAGCCAGCTCATCACGACCGGCCCATTCACAGGAGAAGGGACACTCCTTTAAGAAAACAACTGTTCATATTTTTGAATGGTGAAGACAGATGATTTAAAAGAAGAATCAATGAGGTTATCTATGTCCAGTTATAATGACCACTGTTGAAGCATTCTTGAGATCCCTTCCTAGGCAGTTTAACACCCATTACCATCACAGCCAATGTGATTTACGTAATGGCAAATGGGTCACACTTTGGTCCTGGTGATCTTAGCGATTCACAGTGTAGGGTCAGAGACTTCCAGGACTACTGCCAATGTGACAATCTTACTTAAGGTTAAAAATCTGGTTCTCCCTATCAGCTTTTTAAACATAAAAAGCATTTTGGATGAAAGATGAAACAACTTCAAGAACCAAGAAGAAGTCTTGTTGCCTTAAATTCAAACACTTAAGTCTATGACTGGACATGGCTTGAGTGACTGAGAGTCTACACAGACATAATCTACCTAAACATGTGAGATAGAGATAGCAAAGGCCTATGTAAGGATTGTTTAGATTTGGTCCTACCTGATGATGGAGAAGATGGATGAGGGCTATCATCCTGCACACTTCCGGTCTGGGAGTGTCCTCCCCCTGCACCGCTCTCCTCTGTCACGTTGGATGAGCCTGGGGTGGTTGAACGGCTGATAGACTGAGACTCAGGGTCGCTGGCAGAGCCACGTCTTTCATCAAGGCCTTGCTGCAGTGACTCTTCTGGGCGACGGTCTTTGTTATGCACCCGTGAGTGGACCACCATCTGGTGGTAGGTTCGGAATATTCTACCACAGTCAGGGCACTCGGAGGGCTTGTCTTTTATGCTGGTCAGGCTGTACTCAAGCCCTTGGCCGAGGCCCAGACCAGCATGGTGTGGCAGGAATTCACGATGGCCATCAAAGCCTCCAACTTCATCCTTGATCGGCATTATGCCCGCATTGGTCCTTAGCCCATGGAGTGCATCAGACTGGTTCTTCTGCTTAGAGACGTCATTTGTATCAAGTGTAGAGTGTTCAAGCTTGTCTTTCCCAAAGGGCACCAAACCACCAGAGCTAGACATGTCTTCCTCTTGCCCGTGGGCACCATGGTGCTGATCTTTGGGCATGAAAGATCGCTCAATAGTCATGCTGCGTGCCATGATCTGCCAAGCCTGGTAACTATTAAGTGGGTCCATTTCTGCCACCTTAGCTGCTGCCTGTAAGTGCTCCATGCAGCTAGACTTCAGAGGAGGTACCAAGTTCAGGCAACCCAGCAGTGAGCGTTTTTCATTCTCCCCCAGGCGATGGGTCATACCAGCCATTGGGCCCAACAGTTTTCCAAGCATTTCCTTTTCCTTCATGGCTAGACCAGCCTTGGCAAGCATTTGGTGTTGTTCAGCCAGACTCTGCTTTTCAGGACTAAGGAAACCACCTTGCAGACAGGACGAGATGTATCGCGAGTACAGGTTGGCATGGGCCTCTTGCGCCAAACCACTTATGCTGTTCACAGAAGGAACATCCTGGTCTGCTCCAATTGGAGGCTTGCTCTTGATGGCTAGTTTGTTGAGATGGACCTTCATATGATTTTTTAGGAACCAGGGCTCCTTGAAGCGTCGTCCACAGATCTGGCAACAGTGCTCAAATGAGTCCTTGTGCTTGCGCATGTGACCCTTCAGGAACCACGCCTGGCTAAAGACCTGGCCACAAACATCACATCGGAACTCATTGGCAGGTTTTTCTCCACCGCTAGCTCCCATGCCCTGCCCCTGACCTGACTCAGCAGTGATGTGGGCCTTCTCTACATGACTGATAAGATCCTCTTCCTGGGAAGCAGCAAACTCACATAGAGTGCATTTGTAAGGTTTGTGAAGAATGCGAATGTGACGCTCCAATTCCTCACGCTTCTTAAACTTGCCTTTGCAGAAGGTGCAGCGGAAGCCTGCGGCTGGGTTAAGCGCCTGTTCATCTTGTTGGTTGGCTCCTGCTGGGTTGGGTGAAGCAGAGGGTTGCGCGAGCCCGTCAGGCGTTCCTCCCAGACTCGTGGGTGTAAGGAGGCCACATGCAGAGCCTGGCTGTTGCTGGTTTTGGCTCTGCAGACCCAGGTGGGGTGGAAGGGATTGTGATGGTTGCAGCAAGCTGTTTCTCATTTGCTTATCGCGCAGGATGGCACGCTCTTCCAGTTCATGAAGGAGTCTGTTTTCCTCACGTACGCGACCACGTCCTTTGCCCAGGCTACCCAGTTTGTGGGTGCGGAGGTGAATCTTCAGGTTTCCCTTCTGGGCTGCTCGGTGATCGCAATAGGGGCATTTGAAGGGCTTCTCACCAGTGTGGGTGCGCATGTGTAGAGAAAGGATACTGTTGAACCGGAATCGCTTTCCACACAACGGGCATGGGTACTTGCGATTCTTACGGGCATCATCTTCAATATCATTCATCTGGGACATGATTCCTAAATTTTGCCCATTCAGGAACTGCTGCAGGTCAACACGACCATTTAGACCACTTAGAGCACCTGCATCCATGTTGCGGTTGAGTTGATTGGCTAGTAAAGCCATCTGGCTGCTGATTGGCTGACTTGCCAGGGTGGCATGCGTTTTCTCATCCAGCGGCGTAGCGGCTTTTTCCTCAGGGATCTGTTGGCGGCTTTGTAGGTCAGGAAAGGCGTGACCGAGCTGGGCAGTCAACTGATGCAGCTTTTGACTGATTGGGTAACGGCCATTCAACACAGCACTGCTGATATGTGAGTCTGCATCTGGAACCGCTGAGGAGACGCCAAGGCACAAACTAGAGTCTTCCATTCTGCAATAAAGGAAGAGAGTTGATTTGAGTACACATTTTTGTTAGCTATAATAGAGCATTTTGTTCTAGAGGTGAAAAATAATATTAAACTAATATAGATCAGTCATTAGGTTGGGTTAGTTGTTGGACAGACTGAAGTGTGTGCAGAGCATGTGAAAAGCAGTATTAACAGCCCTAATTGAGCAAGCCTGTGGCAACAGTGGCAAGGAAAATCTCCTTACATTTTACAAGGGAAAAACCTTCAGAGGACCGATATTACAAAAGGGATTTGACCTCCTCGAGCAGCTTAGATTATGTTTTTGGATTGTGAGAGGAAAACGGGAGTACCCAGAGTAAGCCCATGTGGACACAAAGAAAATATGCAAATTTCACACAGACAGAATTCAAGATTGAGATCGAGCCAAAACAATGAGGCCAACACCCTAACCACATGCACCACCATGTCGTCCGGGATAAGCAGGCGTAAAACCAAATGCTTGTATAGAACAAATATAAACTTAGCATATTAACCTTCACGAACCAACTGCAATGTAAAACCTTTTATTCTGGTCAGGATTGTGGGAAGGTTAGCAGGCAACACAGAGTGCAAGTTAGGACCAACCCTAGACAGGTTGCCAATCCATAGGGCCAGCACACACTCTCATGCTAAGGGCACTTTAGAAATGTAGATTTCACAGAGTGGTGTCCCAGGCCGCTCTACCTGGGATTTAACTCAGGACCTTGTTTTCGTGAGGCGACTATTGCACCTCACCTGCCTTTACAGGTAAAACTAGCCATGATTAAAACAGACCTCTACTTTTTGACTACCCATAAGTGTTCTGTAACTTCCTAGAATTTTACAGACTTGTTAAAAGAGCCCAAAAGAGGATGGGTTTCCCTTCTGAGTACGGTTCCTCTCAAGGTTTCTTCTTTAATCTCAGGGAGTTTTGCTTGCTCATTAAGGACAAATAGGGACAAATATAATTCAATTGTTACACTTGTTTATATATCAATGTAAAGCTGCTTTCTGACAATGTCTATTGTAAAAAGCGCTATACAAAAAAATAAAAAAAATAAATAAATAAAACATTTTGGAATGTTTAAAAGTACTGTGGGCAGCACGGTGGCTCGGTGGGTAGCACCGCTGCCTCACAGCAACAAGGTCCCGGGTTGGATCCCAGGATGGAGCGGCCTGGGACCTTTCTGTGTGCATTCTGCATGTCCTCCCCTTGTCTGCGTGGGTTTACCCCGGATTCTCTGTTTTTTCCCCCCTCATTTCAAAGTCATGTATGTTTGGTTAATTGGTGTCTCTAAAGTGCCCCTTAGTGTGTAACTGTGTGCATGACTGTGTGTACCCTACGATGGACTGGCGAACCATCTAGGGTTGTTCCTGGCCTTGTGCCCAAAGTTGCACCGGCTGGCCCGCGACCCCGTGTGGATTAAGTGGAAGACACAGGACTGAACCCTTGCTTTTAGTCTTTGATTAGGGAAAGTTGGTCCAACTGACCATTGTTGCACGATGAGAAATAACAAGCGCCAGTCAGCGCGCTCTGGTGATCCAATTTGAATAAAAAAGTAGACTGCAGGGCACGGTCAGTTTTGTGTCCTGGTGGTACGGGTGGCACGGCAGAAACACACACTCGTCGCGTTAATGGATGGAGGGCACCTTTAAGTTCGATTGCCTGTGCACTGCTAAAACGAGCAATCTTTTGTATTGTGTTTGAAACGGCGCCACCTGCTATTCAGTTGATTACAGTGGCATTGTAAATCAATGTTAATAGCATCGTGTGAAATGAGAGAAGCAGTGTAATCAGTAAGCTGTCTAGTCACCTGTATGCTAAGGAATGGGAATAAAGTCTTTTTGGAAGAAGGGCTTTCATTATTTTCCACAAGAAAGCAATTTCCCAGCTTTACCACTAAAATTAACCCTTCAGCTGTTGCAGTGGCTTGGTCAGGTTCTTGGTAAAGTCACTGATTGATTTTTCTACCTTTTCTATCTATTTGGATACCACATGAGCGATGACCATGATTTTTCAGAACTTTTGCTAAACTGCAAAAAGAAAAGATTCACATACATTCACGGCCTTTCTGTATGGAGTCTGCATGTCCTCCCCTTGTCTGCATGGGTTTACTCGAGGTACTCTGGTCTCCTCCCACAAAAACATGCGTGTTGGGTTAATTTGTGTCTCTGAAGTGGCCATTAGGATGTAACTGTGTGCATGACTGTGTGTGTGTGCCCTAAAATGGATTGTCTTCTCATCTAGGGTTGCACCCAAAGTTGCCGGCTGGGTACCGGCTGACCCGCGACTCCGTATGGATTAAGCGGCAGATGAATGAGTTTTGAGACTTTGCATTTCCACATGTTGTCGCAATTCATTTGATTTATTCGAGCCCCCTAAAATGTACATACTTATAGAACTTTTGTATTGGGATCATATAGGTAATGCAAAATAGTAACAATTATAATGGCGATAATCATAAAGAAGACAAAGGCCACCCTGTTTGAATTCAATATCCTGATTCTAAGTTTAAAGGTTTGAGTTCTGTTTGTGTTTCACAGGGCTCAAGGCCCTAGTTTGATCCGGGTTTCTATGTTTCTGCCTTTCAAGAGGTCTCAGAGTCGTAGGAGCTGTCAGTAGGACATCAACAGGGCCAAAGTGCTTAACATGTGCAGTATTAGCCAAAGCTGTCACAGAAATGGGAAATAACAGACTTGCAAGAAAAACCTTACGGACCCGAGTTGATTGAATAGAACGTCGTGTTTCCACGTGTCTTAGTTCTCAAACTGTACAGTTTTCAAGAGTAACTTTAATCCGTCTGTCTTATCCTTTTGCTCAGGTCTTTGGAAACATCAATTTAGAAGACGAGTCGGCCATCAATAGCCACAATAATTTCCGCACTTTCTTTCAGGCACTTATGCTACTTTTCAGGTAAAAACAACTTTTTAATGTAGTCTCTGTTTTAAACTACAGCATCAGATTTCTGGACATTAGCAAAACGTTTTCTAGTTAAAACCTAGATTTACCTTGCATTGAATTTCTGCCTATCACACCATCACTTTGTTCAGGAAGTCCACGTATTCCTCTGCGCTGCTCCCTCTAGCCAATTAGCTAATGCAATGTTTTTGCTGTCTTCCAATAGGTGTCCGTATTGTTAATATGAATTTGCTTTAAAAAGCTGTTTTGGATGTGTGCTGTGTATGATCCTCAGGAGTGCCACTGGTGAGGGGTGGCATGAGATCATGCTGGCCTGCTTAAGCGACAAGCAATGTGACGCACTTTCAACCTCCAGTGGAAAGGAGTGCGGCAGCGATTTTGCATACATCTATTTCGTCTCCTTTATCTTTCTTTGCTCTTTTTTGGTTTGTGCAATCACGCATACACACACACACACACACACACACACACACACATACTCGCAATGTAAAAAGCAAACACTTTCATCCAGTGAACAACTTATTTAAAAATAGGTGGGGGTGGGGAATTTCAATTACAGGCAAACAGTCTCATAAAAATGGTCCTGTCACACAAATATGTAATTATATATGTAAATATTAATTAAATATGTAATTAAGTGTGTGAACCAGGTAGTTAATTAGCTACTCAGCCAACTAATGGAATTGCCTAATTAAATTCAATAGGCTGCATTATATTATAGGATATTTCTGTATTTAGAAGACACAACTTTTGTGTTACTAATTTTAGGCATTACACTAATATGTCAATATCGTGATCACTGGGATGGCATTTCTCTCCATCCTCACTCAAACTGAGCCTCCTCACTTCCTTTCAGATGTTGAATCTGTTTGTAGCCGTCATCATGGACAATTTTGAATACCTGACACGAGACGCCTCCATCCTTGGACCGCATCACCTAGACGAGTTCATTCGTGTCTGGGCAGATTACGACCCTGCCGCCTGGTAAGTTTCACTCCTTGGCACATACCCTGGCACAGGTCCAAAATTATGTCTGTGCCGACACGTGTTAAGTCTGTTAAGTTCTTTATAAGGAATGAGATTTCTTGCCTTGATTCCTTAATCCAGTGAGTTGAAAATCACATAGCAATGGAAAAAGATAAACATTTGGTGCAAAAACCTGAAGTCTTTTTTGGGAATGTAGTGAACTGTAGTGAAATTCTCGTCTGATGTTTTCAATTACAATGCAATTACAATGACTGTAAGAAAATATCGTACACAGAGACGAAATCTGAACCTGAAAGGTTTGGCTGTTTTTATTTGTGTTTATTGAATCCAACCATAATTTTTTACAAAATCCTTACATGATCGTTTTTTACAAATCTAAAATATGTCTAATATGTCAGAAGATCATTTCTTCTAATAGTTCAACCCAGCCCAGATTTTTGCTGCTAATCTGCTGCTGTTTAAACTGCCCTCGCCTGAGCTGACTGGCAATAAATAGCGAAGGAAACAAACAGCAGTTTAATTGCTTCCTATTTTAATAGCCATTTAAGTAAATATTTGAGGGTTTAACCTATCTATTTACTCAGCCCTGTGCTGCGTGCTAGCACCGAGCGCCACTCTGTCCCTCTCTCGATGATGCCTGCGTATCACACACAACTCAAACTGATTTTTAAGACTTTATTTCAGGGATAGACAGGGTGCCCATCCATCATTGGGCACACACACAGTTGCACACTAACTGCCACATTTAGAGACACCAATTAACCTAACGCATGTCTGTGGACTGTGGGAGGAAACCGGAGTACCCGGGGTAAACCCACGCAGACACGGGAAGGACATGAAGACTCCACTCAGAAAGGACCCAGGCCGCTCCACTCTGGGACTGAACCTGGGACCTTCTTTTTGTGAGGCAGCGGTGCCCCCGTGCTGCCGGGACACTGTTTATTGCTCACCAAAAACAGTCGCTAAAGCGCTTTTCCATAATTAGTTTGCGTTTCTGTGTTTAAAATGTTGTCACGTTTCTAGTTTTAACCAGCAAATCATTACTGAAAGTGTAAAAAAAAAAGTGTTTTGGTTTAACTCACGTCTGTTTTTTTGCAGTGGAAGGATACGCTATATGGACATGTACAATTTGTTACGTGTCATATCGCCCCCTCTTGGCTTAGGGAAGAACTGCCCCAACAGGGTGGCATACAAGGTTTGAAAACCTACACACTTTCCCTGCAAAGGGCAGTGCTGTAGTGTTAATTACTGCTCATAAATCGCCTGGTTATTCTAGTGAATGATTACACCTACCCCCCTTACCCTACCCTACCCATTAATCTTACTACAGGTAACCATGGAAACTGCAGGAAACAACGCCACATTGCATAGCATCATTACGTAGCCTTACCGTCCCTCGTCTGGCGCCAGCTGTTTGTCATTAGTGCAAATGTGCAAATTTGCTAGACAGTTTTCTATTTGAAAGGAAAACACATGCGCTGTGTGAGCTTTGTTCACGTGGATCTGGATTGTTAGCCCAAGCATGCAGCAGGACAGAGATAAGATTGTATCCCTGTTCACCATCCAAACCAGGACTCCTCATTTCAGAGGTTTCAAATTCATCTGTCTCTCTCTGTGGGCAAAGATGGCACCTCAGCACCACAGTTTGCTCTTAAAACTCCATACTAACCCTGATAATCACTGTTTCTGCCCTATGTTTTTAGTCGTTTGGTTTCTTTTAATTCTCACTGCTTTACAATATCCTTTCCTCTTTTTGTGTTGTTTGAATAACGGGTGCCACCTCTGTGAAGTGGGCGCATATCCTACCTCGATATGTATGAAATGCTGCGCCACATGTCCCCGCCACTAGGTTTGGGAAAGAAATGCCCTTCACGAATTGCCTACAAGGTAGACTCATGCTCTTCTCATCTCACCCCCTAACAGCCTCTAGCACTGGCCTACACTTGGCTTTTATGCACATGCTTTCCTCTTAGTGGATAACGCTGATCTTTATGCTTTCTGTGCTCTAGGTGTGTCAGTACTCCTCCTATTCTTGTTGTGTTGCTGGCTTTTTAATTTTTGTTGTTACACCTCAGAACGTAATCATAACTATCAACACAAAAGACTGCGTGTGGTGACATCGTAACATAGCAGATATTGGCTAAAAATGAGTCACGAGCAGTCTATACATCACAGGTTTACACAACGTTACTGGGCACATGGGCACATTTTTAGAAATGCAGCCCCTGTTGGCTTGGAGGTAAGAGCCAGCTGCTGGAAACGGCCCGGACACCAGGGTTCCAAAGTGTGTGTGTGTGTTGCAATGTAAAGGTTGGATTGTGTGGTTATGCCCCTTAGTCTCCACCTTAAAGAAATATAATGTAAAAAGGCCCACTAAGTAGTGTATTTACTTAGTGTAATTAGTCTTAGTTTATACTTAAATACTCACAGACCATCCAGATGGATAAAGCTTACAGCGGATTATATTGGCAGAAAGTGAACACATCACTTTGATAGATCACCAGACTGTCACTTAAGGCTTAAAATGAGTCACTGGTGTCAATCAGAGACACAGCCAGTTATGTGTGAGACACCCAACCCAGTCAGAAACCATCAGGAGAAAAATCCATGTTCGTTTCCTTCCACTTTTCCCAACACTTATCCATCCATCCATCCATCCATCCATTCATTATCTTCCGCTTAATCCACATGGTGTCGCGGGCCAGCCGGCAAGGGCGTGGTAGTGGGGGGAAAAGTGGACCTGACTACCCAGGGCCCAAGTAGGGAGAGGGGCCCAAAATCCTA
>JAUZSU010000296.1:32463-55765 GCA_034780255.1 Parotocinclus maculicauda
TCTGTTCCCTTACTGTCACCACTGGTTCATGTCCTCACTGTCATCTTTAAGATTGCTGTTTTCTGTCCCCTTACTATCATCCATCGCCTGTATCCTTGGTGATGCCTTAATTTCTGGTTTGCTTTATTGTACAGATGTTACTGAAAACATCTGTGTCTAAGCTTAGTGATAATTCTTCCATAACAGCTCTATCTTTAAGAAAGACATAAGTATAGTGTGACCAGAAGGCTATGGTCTAAAACATGCTATCGCTGAATGCCGCTTGGGGGTTTAACAGCGTTTGTATACAGTATATAACAGCCGAGAAGAAGAGACGGGGAACGGGTACAAACAAGCCAGCAAAAGATGTACTGGGAGAAGTCAACAAAGGAATGAGCCTGACATAAATTGCATTTGATAAGTGTTTTAGCGAGAGTGTTCTCTTTTCAGGGTAAGATTTCTGTGCGATTGGACAGTGAGGGATCTGAAGAGGAACAAACATTAGTAATAAATCACAAGGGTTCTCACATTGAGGGATACAACCTCGGTCAGTGAATGATAGAAAATTAGCAAAACAATAACAAAAAATATGTCAGTTAAAAAAAATTACCCTTAAGCAGAGGTTTATGTGGCAAATCATTTCCTTGGTGCCAAGTGCTAATTATTACCATGGCGTAATGAGCTTCGGTCTCCGAGCATTAACATGTATCATTACTGAAAGAAAGTCTGACCATAAAAAGAGAATGGCCTTGACTTACTGCTCTCCCACAACCCGTGCTGGATTCTTCCACCCTTCTTTTATTTATTTATTTATTTCCCTCCCTTTCACTATGAATAAATTTAGTCTGTCCCGGACATGAAAATGTCAAATACCTAAAATACACCTAGGCTAAATAGCGTATTAATTTTTAATGCTCGCTCATCCTATGCTTCTATTCTCATATCTGCCCCTGTCTGCCAACAGCTGTTGCAGCCTCCCTCTCTGGGAATTTATCATCCATCTAAAAGAGTAAGAGAGTAGTGTGCTGCAGATACGAAAGAGGGGAGAGACTTTATTCAAGCATTTCTCGTTCTTTTTTTCTCTTTCTCCCCGACACCTCGAGAATGAAACAAAAGATGTAAATTGTTAATGCACTATTTTATCTCTTTTTTCATTTTATTTTCCATCTGTCCTCGATGTTAAGAATAGATATATTTTTATCCGTTAAGAATTTCACATTTAAAAAATTCATAGGATAAGTGATTGAGCTCGACCACTCAGGCTTAGCTGAAAGATTAAAGGGAGGTCGGCGAGGAAGGCGATTTATTCTGAGATCTTGTATGCCAGTTACAGTCACATGCCACTTTATTACATACATCTCCTTGTTGCTTTTAATCAGTTCCACAATTGCAGTCTGTAGTCCAGCTGTTTCTCTACATACTATGTTCATCCACTTTACTCTCTTCTCTTGGTCAGGTTCCTCACAGGACCAGCACAGATCAGGTACTATTTGGGTGATGGATCACCATTTGAATTTGGGTGTTCTGCTAGTATGTGTGGATCACACATAGCAGTGCTGCTGGGGTCTAACACTCAAGCACACCTGTAGGACACCTGGTGCTCACTGATATGTCATTAACAGTGTTCTGCCTGGTCTGGATGTAATTGGGTGTCAGTATGAAGGTCAAGGTGTTTAAATGATCAGAGAACATTGGAAGCTATGAGGTTTGTGGGTCCTTACCTGATCACTCTACCTGCATACTGGTCTGGGGCCTGTCAGGATAAAGACACTGTGGCTCCCCCACGCCAGCAAGTGCACCGATTATAGCACGCCAAGCTGACCACACTGGAGAGTTGATCTGAGAGACAGACAGAAAAAGAGAGAGAAAGAGGAAGAGGAAGGGAGGTGGAAAGAGAACCAGAGAACCAGAGTGAGGGGTTGATGTCAAGCCAAATGTAACAAATTCACTGAATCATGGCGGTGGCGCAGAGGTCAAGGAAAAGCAGCCGAAAAAGGTTAAAGATGAAATCAAAGCCGTGCCTCAGAGCGGCACTGAAAATCTATCCGCACGAGGCAAGGCCACCGCTGACGCGCAGCAGACAAGAAGCTAAATACTGCACGCCACTCTGGGATCTTTCATTTTCAGCCGATCAATATGAGCTTATATTTATCAGGATTCCAAGCAGCTGCCACATCTGACAACCTCCACTTCATTTTCTCACTCCTCCCTCGCTCTGTCTCACTAGTCCCCTCCTCACTTTATCTCTCCACCCTCCCTCTGGCACTCCTCCCGCTCCTGCACGGCCTTGGTCTAAATCGGGACCTATCGACTGTAAATATGAAGAAAGGGGCCTTCGGTTCTTGCCCCGTCTAAACGCAGGGTTAAAGAAGCATGCAGATTGTAATTAGCCCTCCGGCTTGGGTTTGGGTTTTCGCTCTCATTGCTCACTCATAACACGATATGCAACCTCTCAACATCTGATGTACACAAGTAGTGCTTGATTTACTTGCTACTATATTTGGTGGACAAGGATACTTCAGAACTCGTCATTGTCCAGTTTGACCCAGGGGAGGATGGGATATGAGCCTGATGCTGGTTGTTTGTGATCTACACTTGGGATTCTGCATTCCTTGAGGCAAAAGTGCCATTTAAGTTTAAGTTCTCACACTGTATGTTCATGGATGCTCTGTTTTACATTGTTCTCCCTGAGATTTAAACCGGGCTCACCCAGGGGCAGTGTCATATTACTCAAGAACGGCCGTGAATTTGTTTTGGTCTCGGGGGATCTAACTATCTTAGTATCCCATCAATAAAAACACTCGATGTGTCCTGGTCTTGACCACAACGCTACCCACAGGAACTTTCCACTCAAGGTTGCTTCCTTCTGCTTCTCAGGGACTTCTCCTTGCCACTGTTCCTCCATCATTAGAAGAGACATCTAAACTCGCGTCTTTAATTCGTCTTCAGCAGCCAAACTTTCAAGCTGAGTGAGTGAGGAGTTAAAATAGCAGTAATCATCAGCACAATATTTGCTGCAAGCCATTCTAAATAGATTATTGCTGGTCCATCTGTGTCATCACTGATTTATAAGGCATTAAGCTGCTTTCCAAAGGCAGGCCTTCCTTTTGCAATAGAGTAGGAGGCTTCTTGTTCGAATCAGGGCCAGCTGAACAGGCCTGTGAACGCTGAAGAGGACTCGGCGGCCGTCACCAAACAAAAATAGGACAGCGCTATCCGGTTTGCCACCAGAAAAGAAGAGTTTTTCTTTTCCTCCATCTCTTATATTGTACAAAGGCGACTACAGCAGGGAAGGAAGTGCCAAACAGAAATGCACATGCACTTGCAGACTCATACACAGCCCAAACAAGGAGCACCATTAACATATGAATACTATATGCAAATGCTTTGGGGAGAGCAGATGTTGGTGCATTTCATTGACCTATATGTGAATTGCATCCAAACCTTTCACGTACTGCGGCCAAGGATGCGTGACGGCGTACGCAGAGTCAGAACAAGCCAGCGCCCCTTCTTACGCATCGTACGCCATAGAAATCGATAGTTTAACAAGATTCAGAAATCTTTAACAGGTTAGAGCTGCTGCTGTTTTGTGTTTATCCATCCCAATAACTCTTGACTTATCAGAGTTGATTATTTCCCCATTTCGCTTTATTCATGTTACCTCTTGCTTTTTTCAAGCGTTAAGCTAACACAGGAGGGGCACAAGCTCTATTTTAATCTTCTCTCTTTTCTCCCCTGTCGCTCCCTTGATTATTTTTCCCCCTTCTGCTCGGGAATGTCATTAAATTGTATTAAATAGCCTTTTGTCCACAGGGCAAGGACCGCCCGATATATGATAATACATTAATGCCCCGGCGCTCCAGCCACTGAACTGAAACGTGCCTTAAGAACAAGAGAAGCACAAGCATGGAATTCTATTGTGTGTGTGTGTGTGTGTGTTGGGGGTGTATGTGTATCTTTGTGATGTGATTCTTAAAGCTGAAAATGTGCACAGTTTTTGGTAAACAAAATGCATTTGAAAATTGATTTTTAATTCTTATTTCTTAGTCAAGTCGCTAGAACTAAAATACAGGGAAACTTGCGATAAGGTTAATGCGCTTAACGTTTGGCGTGGTTAGCATCAGTTACACTTAACACATGGCTAGTGATCTTTAGTGCTGATCTGTGTATTAGCATTTGTGCGATTGCGGGGCTACAGGCGAACAAGCAAGCTAAAGGAGGAAAGCGAGCGAGCGAGAGGCTCGCTAACAACTGTGACACATACTAATAGAAACATACCTAATAAATTACAAGCTTTCAGGGTCTGGCAAGCTGACATTTTCTCTGTGAGCGGGACAATTTCATATCTGCGGCGCGGGCGAACCAAATTGCATCACATGGAGATGCCAGCGGATTAGCATAAAAATTAACACTTAAATTTCAGCTTATTGTCAACCGCTCTTCGGCTCCTTCAGCCAGACCAACAATCAATTCCTCTTAGAAATCTGATTAGCTTCCATGATGCTTATTATCCTAGTCATGTCCCCGTGCCGCTATTCTCCGGCTGCCGGACTATTTGTTTAAATGGAATTAAGAAGCTGATAAATCTATAGGTGTCTCTTAGGCGTTCGTACCCTCCCCCCCTTTCCCACCCGTACTCCTCATCCTCCTTGTATTTCGAGTTTGCCCTCTCCCTCTGCCTGCTTCTCTTTGTCCTAGCCTTCATCACCAGTTGCTGATTAAAAATGCTAATTAATATGCCATAAAGCCTCCAGAAGTAGTTTACATTTAGATGGTTTATTATTCACGTATGTATTCACTGTGGCCGGCTAAATAATGGCAGGGCTTAAATGCACTACCATTAAAAGTCAGTGCACGAAAAAGAGGAAGACGTATTAAATCAATTAAATACGAGTCGTAAACATCAAGATCACTTTGCTCTTTCTGCACATTTGGGTTTTATATTTGGGAAACACGAACACCTGTATATAGAAAGTGCACCTTTATGAGACAGCCCATCGGTCTCAGGGCTCATACTGTCCAACTTCTGGCAGATTACAGGTAAAAACTCAACCCAGGAGTGTCCATTTTAGGTGCTGCTTTAAACCGGGGTAATTGTGTGTATGTGCTGCACTCTGCCTAATCTTCAAGACTTTTGGATCTTATGGGTGTCCACAGTACAGATATTTGAAAATATATTTGGATTGCTTTTTTCTTCTAAAACTAGAGGTGTTGTTTTTCAGATGTGCAGTACTGTGCAAAGCATTAGGCCGCAAATAGATTTGTTATTTTAAAAACTTGGATTCGTCACTCAATAATACTTCTTTCTACCGATCTTCATTCCAATCCTTGTGAGCTATAGCATATCTTAGCCTAGGTCCCCCTTCCCCCCAGGAAAGTGTTTCTTGGCTGCTGTCCTGCCAAAAAGACCAGTGCTGATCAAACAGGACTGAAGAAGGTTGACTTGGAACCCCGTTGAATCTCTCAGATGCTGCTATTTCTCAAGTATAAAGGGAGGACATAAATAAATGAGTTTTTTTGTTCATTTTTTTAATAGTGCATATACATTTTCTGTGTTTTTTGGTTGTATTCTAATGGAAAGACTCATACATGATTACACACAGTCCTTATATCATTGTTAAAAGAAAATTGGTACATGTTTATATAGTCTAAAGGTGGCCTAAGACTTTTGTACATAACTGTACCTTACTTACACTTCAGAAACATAGACTGATCCCATGTATGTCTTTGGAATGTGGCAAGATAACATAAACACTCAACACACTCAGTGGTCGGGCCAGACTCAAACCCACTACCAACCCACCCTTAATATTATTGGATCCAACTTTCTATGTTAACTTTGCAGTTTTGATCTGTGGTGGTCCCAGCGCTGCCAAGTCACCACTGTTGGGTTCTTAACCATTAGAGCATATGCCAAATCTAAAGTTACTTCAATTGAATAATCTTTTCCTGGGTTCTCCTAGCTGCCTTTAGAGAACCTTTTCCTTGCCACTGCAAAGGAAATACTGCCACTCTTTGGTTTGATTCCACTAGTTAGATAGTTATAGACAGAAAATTCATTGTGGGTTTACACCTGGATCTGTAAACCTGCTTTGGGAATGTTCTATTGCAGAAAAAAGAAAAGAAAATGCATTATATAAATAGCTTCGAGTCTACTTTATTCCTGCTCCATGATGTTCCCTGTATTTCCTTTTACAACATGACAGCTATGGGGAAACATCCCATGTTGAACTATTTGTCAATATGGTCGCATTGAAGACATCGCCCAAGTATGTAGTGAAAAGCAGCGCTCGCTTTGGGTGGCTTTCCCCGCGCTGAGAGCGCAGCTCCTTTTTGTTTAGACAAATGGTATTTCATCGCATCCAGATGTCTTTAAGCACAGTTCATCCACCATGCGCGCACTCCAAGATACACAAAAAAATGTATACAAACATTTATTCAAAACTGCTTGCCTGCACTCATATTTTAGGTTCGTCACGGTTCCCTTGACTCTAACCACTTCCATGCATTTCTCTTTTTACAGCTGGGTGCGTAATTGGGGTTTATATTCGATCCTGTGATCGGATGCCATGGTTTAAGTGACAGCGGTAGTGTGTGTTTAACGCATGGCTCAGTAAAATGTGCAGCAAATATGGCACAAGGAAATGACATCAGGTCATAAGCTGGATTGTTCTTTTTTGCTTTTCTTTGACCAGGGACCAGAAGGCAGAAACGAGATCATACAAAATGGACAAGGTGCACTGGGGAGCAGCGGTGGCTCAGAGGTTAAGGTTTCAGCTTAAGGATGCCAGTTCAAATCCCAGTTCCACTGAGTTTATAGTGACCAGCAACCTTCTGCTACTTTGGATCTGCAAAATGGTAAAGGTTCTGAGTACATCACAAATTTTAGTGACCGCTTCATTCCTTAATACGATCACTACGAATAACGTTAGCTATTAACATAGCTAAAGGACCGGGCCACCCTGCAGCAAAATGTCCTCGGTTATGGAAAAATAATCGGTTTCCCTCAAACCTAAGTTTGCTCACTTAAAACTGACCTTCCATCTGCAAGACTCCAGACTGCATATTACTTTTGACTCGTGATCTAAGAATAATAAACGTGCTCTTAGCTGGCCTATTTTCGCATGCTTATGCCACACAATGGCGTGGGGAAAAACTCAAGCCTTTAAATTCTGAGTAAACACAGCATCTTTGTTGACTGTTGGGTCTTCTTTGCACCCCCCCCCCCCCCCCCTTCCTTTTAATTTCTTTTTTTTCCCTTCCACTCTCCTCTTGGTCAGTCTTTTTTATCTCTTTGAGCTTGTTGTGTTTTTTCTCCAAACAGTACATCCTCCTGCACATCTGAGGCACACACCTTGCTGCCGTTTTATAGGTTAAGCTCCCTTCTATGGAGAGTCATATTTTATACCGCTGGTTTATTTTTATGAGCAGCGTGTAATTAACGCTGCTCGTTCTATCTCTCGGCTATCGATGCCAAGGCCTTTATTTAAACAACTTTTAGTTGTGAAATGTTTGCATTCTCAGCATTCGCCTGGCCACACACAGAATATTATTTCATTCTTCTCTGGTACGTTTTGAAACCTTTCCGCTTTCCGCTGGTTATTGTTTTTGATTACGGCTCTTTTGGCTGAATCACCGAGGGGGTGGCAGCAGGGGGACGGGGGGTTGAAAACATGTTTACAAAGCACCCAGAGTGAACCTGAAAGCCTAATCCAGGCCAAGTCTGCATTTGCTGGCTGACTTATCAATCCAAGGTTAAGGAATGTATGTACTGTCGGCTTGAGTTGTTTCATCTCTCGACTTGAGGCCTTCGCAAGTTTTTTAAGCATCAGTTCACTAGTGACGCTTAAGAGTTTAGATGTTCAGAATCAAAGGGCAAGACTATTAAGGAGGAAAGCTATTAGATGGACGGTTAGCATTTAGCTAACTGCTAAATCCACATGGCTGTCGCTGATGAAACCTTTTCAGCACTGGTAAAAAAAATGAGGGTAAAAGTGAATTATGTTCATTCAAACAAGACATTGAGACCGATCAGATGGGACAGCAGATGTCCTTTAACGATGTTTTTTGTACCATCACAGTTTCCCTTTTTTAGGAGCTGACTTTCAGTTGTTATCCAGGTTTAACAAGTGGTAGACGGACCAGAATAGTGAAACTTTGAAAGATCCCCAGGGTAACACATGACGCCTCAGTGGTTTTATTGAAGCTTTTATTTGATTCGAAATTGGAATCTTAGTTTAGCTTTGTGTATTCGTGTTAGTTAGTTTCTGATATTGGGATTTAGTTTGCTATGTAGTTTTTCGTGGTATGCAGTCAGGACCGTCTGGCCCTTCAAACAAGGGGTAACAAACAGATGTGTGTAAAATATAATATCAATATTTATTTTGTGAATAAAGTACATTCAGAAACATCAAGCCATTCAAGACACGAATCTAGCGTTCTTGGTTGCTATAGAATGCATTTCTGACTGAAAGTGGTATTAACCAATCAAAAACACGTTATTATTGTTAGTATGACTCCTATCTATGTGTTTGATTATATTTTTAGAATTTTGTTAATGTGAGCCTATTAACAAAAGGATAAGACAGTCTGACTTTTCAGATTTATGATTTTTACCGGGTGGTTTGCCCATAACTGTCTAACCCCTTCTCAGTATACTGAAGAAGGTGCTATGCATTTGTCATCAATAAAAAACTGTTAATGTCTATAAGTATGCAAAATTTTAACTTGAGAAAATGGAAGCAATCATTCAGCCGAATCTACCTACAAAGTCATAGACTATATTTCTGGTGAAGAAGCAGAGAATGGACTTTATCTTCAAAAAAGCCTGGTGAGTTTGGTGTTTGGCTTGCCTAGCATACTGTAAATATAATAAATGCATACAGGTATGCCATGTGTGGTAAGCGTATGTAGGGTGGCAGAACGGGTACCCACCGTACGCACTGCATGCCACTGAGTTTTAGTAAATATAGTTGTGAGTGACTTAAAAGTAGAGAATTGGCGTTACACTGTAATACCCCAAAATTTAAAACGAACAGGACTTGAGCTAGGGAGGCGCTTCATCCTCATTGCATTACTTATGGCAAACAACTCCTCTTCCTGTATTGCATGGCTGGCGCCTGTGAGAAATAGCCCAAAAGGAGCCCTGCCCAGGCCAATAACCAGTCATATCAGGCAGTCATATTGCCCCTCCAGAAGAGTGTCATGCTCTGCAGTGGTATGCAGATGGGACTTCAGAGTCTCTGGCTTGTCATCTTTTGATTAAGAAAAGGAAATGATTTCACTTTAAAGACATCCGTGGCCACCCCAGCTGCTCTCCGTCACTCTCAATACTTTGACTCTTCCTTTGTTTCCTTGCTTACATTAAGTCCGATCATCAGGATCATCCTCTACCTTGCAGCTGTCAGATTATAGTAGATTTATGAAATAAATTTTCCCTACACATAACAAGGTTCAAATCTGAAGTAGAAAGTGAGCTTGCCACTCCGTCTTGTAAAAACGTGCGGAAAAGTGCCAAAATCTGACGACATTCTGACCCGATCTGCTCTGGGACCTGACCTCAGCTTAAGTGGAACACTGTGCCATTATTCTGTGACCTCAGGCTTGTTAAGTGAAGACACAAGGGGCCTGGGAGCACAGAAAATGTGGGTTGGTGGGGTCTCGGAGCTCGAGACACAGACGTGGCGCTCCTCCATAAAGCCTTGGAGACAGACAGAGCCCCATCTCGCCTGTCACATTAAACCATCTCTGCAGCAACACATCTGTACACGTGCCACAAATCACGGTTGGGCCGCACAAGGAGGGGGACGTGTCGGAGGGAGCTGTAAATGTTTCAGGAAAAGCAGATAAAAACCTGTAAAATCCCAGAGCTAGGTGCTGAGCGAGTGTTTGTGAGAACCTGGTACTGTTTCAAGATATTTCTAGGGTCTGAACTCTCCCGATACACTGCTAACTGCCAAGCTTAATTCCCTCTCCGAGGATCCATCCAAGAAAGGACACAAGGAGCACTCTAAACGGTCTCCGTCGGCATTAAGGCTACTGGGAATATACCTATCACGCAGCACGCTTTCTTCATGGCTTGGCGGTGAATACGATTGCATCAGATCAAAAGCAGTGCCTGAATTCGTAATTCTATACAGAACGCGGAACAGATCAAAATCTCGCCGCTCGGCTTCTTGTTTTGCTGTTCGTTTCGTCTGCGTTATCTGTGGCTTAGCTCGCCATGTAGTGCTTAACCTCAGGCCCAAAAGAAACAAATCGAAGTGCTCACCTGGCACTTTGTATTTTCAGGACCGGGAACCATTGTAACACTTTGCCAACACTACATCATTAACCTAGTGACGGCTGGTTTTCATGTCGTATCAAGTCTGGGATGTTACAGCATGAATTAGATGATGTGTAAAATGTGAAAGCGGATGAAATATGGTCAAATGCATGTTTTATCCTCTTTCAAAGGTACTAATTCAGATCTGTGTATTGCAAGTGGTTAGAACTTTCTCCACACAGCTCCAGAGATCCATGGGTCTATGTGGGAGGAGAAATAGGTCAGAAGGTCCTTCTAAAGTGTTCCATTGTGTGTATGTGGCCGGGATAGATTAGCACTCTGTTTAGACTTAGTTCCTTCCTTTTACTCTGTCTTACCAGTTAACCTCTAACCAACCCTAAAATAAATGTTTACCAGTGATGGAAACTGGAAAGGAACTGGAAAAGTTCCAGGAATAACCTACATGGGCAGAACATCTCAATATCCACATGGAAAAAGGAACTGTTTCCAATATAGAAGTTATAATTTCTTGAATACTACAAAGCCTTATGGAAAATTAGGCCTTATAGTATTAGGATTGATGGCTAAACTCACAACAGCGTACATCAAGACATTAGTCTCGAGCCAGTTTAGAGTGGCTGGTTAACTTAATGCATGTCTTTGGAATCTGGACATGTAAACTCCACATAGGTGGACTCTGAGGTCAGTGCAGTTCTCGTCTGTGGTAAAGCAACAATTATGTCGAATGCCCGTGTTTTTATTTTACATGAGAAAGACATGACTGGAACACATACTGTCTTAAAGTCCAGGTGTGGCACAAAAACATTAATGTGGAATCCGTTGTGTACGTGGACTCGCTCTTGCTCGACTTGTCTATCGATCGTACCTGGCTCCATCATACTCTCACTGGTATCATTCTGACCCTCTCCATTTTTATTCACCACCTCGACACTAGATCCAGTTCTGCTGGACCCCTCAGAAATGTAGAACGCAGACCCAAACAGAAAATGACACTAAACACAACTGAGGGTGGGTGTATTGTTACTGTGTACATAAAACCCGGACAAAATGACACAGAGCTGCTCTAAGAACCTGATAAACATGGGTGGAACCTCTGAAGTACACAATACACAGAGTGTTTTATTAAAACACACAAACACAATGAGGTGCAGAGCTTCAGAGAGCTCCTGCCGGTTGTGTTTGACCTTGTGCTGCCATATTCATTACATCATTAAGTTACCTCTTCATTAACTTTTCATTATTTATAGGGGTTCGAGGGGAGGGGAGCCTTTATCAAATACTATCTTTTGTTCAGTCCACAATGCAGAGGAAGCCTCCCCCTCCTTCCACCACACACACACACACACACACACACACATACATAATGTCCTAAATACATAATACATAATATTTAAATCCATAACATTTAGCCTTAAGAGGTCTTAACATATACTCGTGTTTTTCACGGTTTAAGATCTAAGCATAACCCAGCCAAACAGGCAGCGTGCAACAACCCCCTCGTCTATAGCTATCAACATTTGTAATAAAGAGACAGTAGACAATTTGCATAGCACAAACAGCGCAGACTGTAGATAAACATATTTGTGTGCTCTACCCTTACAAGAACGCCATTCTGTTCCCAGGGCGTAGCATGCTAGCTGTCATTAGCGAGCCATCGGCCCCTCCACCGCCACAGATTGCCTTTTTAAAAAAGTCTGGCTGCGGCCCATTTCGCATCGTAGGCCAATTATAAATGGCAAATCACAATCATGCCGATTTTCCCTCCAATACCCACCCCCCCAACACTCCACTCTGGCCGGGCTCCATGGCATCTCTTGAATAATATGGTGATAGCCCTTTGTGCGACAGCCTGCCCAGGCGTCGGGATATTTTACACATTTTATGTGTCGGCTCCTGGGCTCAAACAGGGCTGTGCTTCAATACTACCGCTTGGCCAAGCATCTAGCTTTGAGCTGGCCCGCATCTTACCCCTTACTGTTTCACAATTTAGTAAGATGCAATCGACAGGTGAAAGAAAAAAAAACGTGGTTTAAAAGAGGAGAATGTAAGAAAAGAAAATGATTCAGATCAATGGAAGAAGAATAGAAAACAAGCGAGTGAGCCATTAAAGTGTATCAGGAAGGGGCATTAGGTTTGACAGACCTGGACTTCCAGTACCACAGCCTGGCTACACAGCACAGTGTGTGTGTGTGTGTGTGTGTGTGTGTGTGTGTGTGTACGCCTGAGCCTGTGTTGTGTGGTGTGCTCACTCTCAATCCACACACCATCCCATGATCATTCACCAATTACAGCGAGCTAATGCATCCAGAGCCTGGAATCCCACCCAAAAAGCAAGGGGGAGAAGTCTCTGGAGGAACGCTAATAATATAACTTAAATCATGCTGAGAGAGAGCATTATGCGCAAAATGGAAATCAAAAAAGAAAAACACAGTGTAATTTAAACTGGGGCAAGGCTGCAATGGGTTTATGGTATAAATGATAATCTGTCTTCTTCTCCCTCTGCAAAAGCATCATAAAAATTATACATTAGAAAGGGGTTCAGGTCTGCAGAGCGGCCTGCGGAGTGGCAGCAAGAGCCTGATATCATCCTCTGGGCTGTGGCATCACACATCAGGGGCACTGCCAGGTATTTTGGGCCACATAAAAGCATATGGGCACCATAAAAATTACTTTTTAGGACCGTGTCAATACAAGCACTTCACATAAGAGTCGTCCCAACTTGAGATTAGCATTTATTTATACAATGGCTCTGAGCCTAAAATGATGCTGTTAGACAAGCTTTGTGTAAATATAAATGTACATATACACACCTATCTGAGCACACACCAGGGATGGACTTAAGGCTAGATCAGGGACTGTGGTAGCCTAGTGGTTAAGGTGCTGGACTATGGATCAGAAAGTCCAGGGTTCAAATCCCACCTCTACCAAAGTTGGGTCCCTGAGCAAGGCCCTTAACTCACAATTGCTTGGATTGTAAGACTGTATTAATTGTAAGTCGCTCTGGATAAGGGCGTCTGCTAAATGATATAAATGTAAATCTTGATATCCAAGTATTGATGAGTTTCAGCAGGATAAATATGTCTGCACTCGGTAACTTTAAAACTTGATATATGTAGTGTGGATTTATTTATTAATTTATTCCATTTGTCCTCAAGTTAAAATAAATTAAAATATGTTCTGACAAATCACAAAGGTAGTTGTGGGAGTTGAAACCAGCTTCCTGTGGTCATGGGCTAGAGTATTAGAACATTGGCCACTTGAGCATCCCATTTATTAATTTGTTAATTTACTTACTTATTTTTTGTGAAGCGTAATAACATTTAAACCAGTAATCTAATTCTTAACTCATTAATCTTCTTAAGTATTTTGTTAAAAATAAAATTCTACTTCTGCCATGATTTGGTGGTTTGCTGGTATGAGCCAGCTGCTATAAAGGATCATTCTTGAGGGCCTGGGATCAAATCCCTCGTGGAGTTTGATACACAGAGGTTGGGCGATGTAATTACAGAGCACTGTGATTGTAGAACCTGCCTTGTCCTGGGACTACTTTTGGATACAGGACTGTTTATTCTGATTATATTAAAAGGTATCGATATAAATAAATTCTTAACCTTATATTTGACAATGGACAAATTATACAAGTAAAACAAAAATAATGCACATTTCTGTCACATGCAGGCACTTCTGAAATCTGAATTTGTTCTTTTTTATCCTCTTTATCCAGCCTGTTGTGAACTTAATTGAGAGTGCATCAAACATAATCTATGAATATGAATTGGAACAAGAATCATGCTCAAACTTGTATCGGCCTTAAAATAAATAAAGAGATTTTTTGGAAGCAGGGATTCTGTTTTCTGATGTTGAGTCAAGGCCAACGGTGACATTATTCAGCCTGCAAGAAAATGACGCGAGGCACTGAAGCTTGAGCAAGATAATGCGCCCTAGAAACGAGGATTGACAACAAGGCTACCGTGTGCACTCACACGCTGCCATGTACAAAACACACTGTGTGTACTGTGTAGTGTGTGGTGTGTAGTGAGCGCCTGATCTGATGCTGGAAGACGAGTATTCGGAGCAGCTGCACTGTTGATGAGAGGTGTGCTGATGTATTCTAATCACTTTTTTAGCCTGGATGATCATCGTAGGCGATGGACTGTGTAGTGATCTGTTGTCTTAAGTGGGATTGTTCAGCAGAACAGAACATTTCTCTGCTCTCTTTTGTTCCTGTGGCCCATTTTGTTACTTTCCCTTCACACCCGTTCATCATTTCTTTCTACAATTTGAGAGTCTGACTCTGACCTGAACATGGCTTAATGCCAGTTTTACATTTTGACACTTGGGTATAAAAGTATACAATGCATGTCTGGAACAGGATGTTACCATTGTATGTTTTCACACCTTTTCCCCAACTATTTGCACATGCACTTTATATTCGTATACTGCTGTTCCCCACCTTTACACCTTAACACCAAGCCAGTGTTCGCCTTTGACTTATTTATAGTACTACACTGCACTGTTTATTGTACTCTGTTGTGCATTTATTACACTGTATTGTGTATTTGTTTTACTGTGTGATAATGTATTGCTTTATCCTGTGTGTTTGCTGGACTGTGTTGTGTATCAGTTGTAAGTCGCTCTGGATAAGGGCGACTGCTAAATGCTGTAAATGTAAATGTTGTGGGTTTATTGTACGGCATTGTTCTGTCATGTATGTTTATTACACTGTGTTGTGTGATTATTGCTGTTTTGTGTGTTTATTACACTGTATTGTGTGTTTAGTGTATTGTGCTGCCCTGTGTGTATTACACTGTATTGTGTATTTATTGCTATGTGTTGTGTGTTTAGTGTACTAAACTGCCCCGAGTGTGTATTACACTGTGTTGTGTGTTTATTGCTATGTGTTGTGTGTTTAGTGTACTGAACTGCCCCGAGTGTGTATTACACTGTGTTGTGTGTTTATTGCTCTGTCTTGTGTGTTTAATGTACTGTATTGTCTTGTGAGTTTATTACACTGTATTGCGTGTTTTGTGTATTGCACTGTCCTGTGTATTTGTTCTACTGTGTGATAATGTATTGCTTTATCATGTGTGTTTGCTACACTATGTTGTGGGTTTATTGTATGGCATTGTTTTGTCCTGTATGTTTATTACACTGTGTTGTGTGATTATTGCTTTGTGTTGTGTGTTTATTACACTGTATTGTCTGTTTAGTGTATTGTGCTGCCCTGTGTGTGTATTACACTGTATTGTGTATTTATTGCTCTGTGTTGTGTGCTTAGTGGCCTACACTGCAGAGTGTGCATTACACTGTGTTGTGTGTTTATTGTATTGGGTTGTTCTGCCCTGTGTGTCCATTACCCTGTGTTGTGTATGTATTGCTCTGTCTTGTAGGTTTGATGTACTGTTCTGCCCTGTGTTTATTACACTGTATTGTGTGTTTAATGTACTGTACTGCCCTGTGAGTTTTTTACACTATATTGCGTGTTTTGTGTACTGTACTGCGCTGTGTGTTTATTACACTGTATTGCGTGTTTTGTGTACTGTACTGTCCTGTGTGTTTATTACACTGTATTGTGTGTTCATTGTATTGCATTGTTCTGCCCTGTTTGTCCATTACCCTGTGTTGTGTATGTATTGCTCTGTCTTGTGTGTTTAATGTACTGTACTGTCCTGTGTGTCTTTTACACTGTATTGTGTGTTTAATGTACTGTACTGTCCTGTGTGTTTATTACACTGTATTGTGTGTTTTGTGTACTCTACTGTCCTGTGTGTCTATTACACTGTATTGTGTTTAATGTACTGTACTGTCCTGTGTGTTTATTACACTGTATTGTGTGTTTTGTGTACTGTACTGCCCTGTGTGTTTATTACACTGTATTGTGTGTTTTGTGTACTGTACTGTCCTGTGTGTTTATTACACTGTATTGTGTGTTTTGTGTACTGTACTGCCCTGTGTTTATTACACTGTATTGTGTGTTTTGTGTACTGTACTGCCCCGTGTTTATTACACTGTTATGTGTTTATTGTATTGCATTGTTCTACCCTGTGTGTCTATTACACTGTGTTGTGTATTTATCGCTCTGTTTTGTGTGCCACATTTGGGTCCTTGAGCAAGACCCTTAAGCCACAATTGCTTGAATTGTAAGATGGTACCAGTTGTAATTCACTCTGGATAAGGGCTGCTAAATGCTGTAAATGTAAATCTATTCATTATACGGTTCCCATGTGTTTTTGCTAATACTGTTTATAAGGTCTTTATGTTTTCCTCCACAACTCCTCTTTAATGTCTCTAAAATGCTCAGTCACATCTCTCGACATAATCCAGGGGAATGCCGGAGAGTGGTATTGGAGTTGTCGGGCGGATCTGTGTAATGCTGACACACTACATCAGAGCCACTAAGCTCATGAGAAATAGTTTTATTCTGCTGTACAGCACGGCTGTCACACTCGCCTCCTGTACACCCCTGCTCTTCCTTTAGGGATTTAGCTCATGTCTGGAGATGGGAGCCGAACCACAACAATGTACCACACACACACACACACACAGAGACACAGAGACACAGAGTGGACAGATAACCCTGAGGTACTTAGCAGTGCTTTAGTGTAGGTAAAGGCACATATATAAGAAACTGACAGATTGACTAAATATAAAGGCATTTGGTTTTATTAATGTATTTGTATTTTTATTATTTTTTGGGACAATCATTCAAATTCTGTTATGGATTAAGAATGTCTTAATTTATATTAAATAGGCACTCTAGACTAGCTTAGTATTAGTCCAGTCCATCTTACAATCAAAACAATTGTGGGTCAAGTCTTGCCCAAGGACCCAACAGCTTGGCAGAAGTGGGATCTGACTCTGGACTCCCTGGTCTCTACTCTAGTACCTTAACCACTAGGCTACAACAGTTCCAAAATATAAAATAATGGTTTCAATGGACACAGCATTTCCACAATTATAGACCATAGTCAATTTGTTTTTCTACATGTTGTGTACGTCCCCTTTACTTTGTTCTCTAATAGTCAGGACCAGCACAAATCAGGTTTAAGCACACATACTTCTGAAACATATTAGATATGGCAGGAGTGAGGTTTCATTCTGGGATCTGGAGTTGAAGGATCCCATGCTGTACAGATGTGCCATTAGCTGGCTGAGTTGTGACTAAAACATAACTGTCTGTATCATCATTAGCACACAACTAACAGGTCAGAGAGACTAAAGAGCGACGTTCAATCCAAACCACACCCATTCTTTCTTAATCGAAAAAGGGACTTCTGTTCTCTGATGATTTTTTTCACCGGAAGACCACTCATTATTAGCCAAGTCAGCCAGTCAACAATTTAAAAATCATGCTTTAGGTCCAGTCCTTCTTTTTAAAGCCTGCAGAAGTCCCTCGGTATCAAAGTAAAAGATCAGACGAGCATGTTGGTAAGAACATCAGAACCTATTAAGTGTGATAAAGCCTCTGTTTCAGGCAGCGTGGACTGAACAAACGTTTGCTCGGCTGCGGGAATTTCCTGTTCCTCCACGAGTCAGTTTGATCAGTTAATAACATTAGATCACTGCGACTCTCCCGTGCCTGTTCTTAGCCCAAATCCCCTGAAGGTACCACGACTGAAATATGCATGGAGTCACTTTGATTGTAGGCTGCATGCTGAAGTGCATGTTGCCCCACCGATTGCTCATGAGCGAGCGATGAATATGTATACGCCGGGATAAACGGTGTCATATCAGGTTACGGCGGGAACAACCAAAGTTGGAGGCGGGAGATGGGAAGACGAAACAAAGAAGAAGAAGACAAGGCTCTGGGGAGAGGGGACGGGGTGTCATGTGGGCTTCAAACTGAGAGGTCTTTATCAGACAAGGCGTGAGGAGAGGCCCGAACCATCCCACTGAAATATGGCAGCCACCTGCTCGCTCTCGCAAGCGGTCTGCAAAGAATTAATTCGGAGTTTGGGGTAATTGCAACGAAAATACTAGAACTGGCCGCGTCACATTCGTTTCTCTCACCGTGGCAGAATTTAATTCGAAACAGGCCTCTAGATAGGAGGCCCTTTCTCAAGCGGAGGGATTCAGGTGGACCATTTGCTCAGGAAGAACACGTTCTTCAGCGTTCCCACTTCAGATTCCTCACGTCCCGGACACATACGGCACGATCAGACCCGAAATCTTCTTAATTTCTTTATTATTCTCTGTTACTGTCTTCGCCCAAACCTTTCACGTTCATTTTCCAGGCTCGACTCTAATCATCTTCTCGTTCCTAGTCTCTTTGTACTCTCTCCTCCATTCCTTTTCATTATAACAATCTCTCATCTCATTATAATCAGTCTTCCAACCTGTATCTTCTCGCTAATAAAACAGGACCACAAAGTGTGTTTGACAAAATCAGTTTTAAACTATTGAGGAACGTTTCTGTATGAATGGGAAACCCTACACAGTATTTTGTATGCTGCTCACCAGTATCCCATATAGGCGACCAATACACTCATTATACCAGTATTAAATGCTGGTGGCCATCAAACTCACCAAAGCAGCACATGAGGTGTTGATACACTGGTCAATCGGCAAAACCATGCTCATAGTGGTGCAAGTTGAATTTTGATGGTTGATGTGGCTTACTGGTGCTGGTTAAACATATTTACCTATGCTGGTCTTTTTTTTAGCCAGTAATGTGCTTAAAAGTCTTAGACCACCGTTATATTAGACATACCTGTACGTATTGTATATACTGTACATACAGGGTGAGTAAAAAGTCACAGGACACCCTTTTTCAGGAATAAATGGAAAGTGACATATCAGAATACCCCAGCAAGTAATGAGTGAGGGGGTCTATATTTTATTCTATGTCTGAAACATGACCACAATCTTGAAAGCCGCCATGCTGGTCATGAAGCATATTAAAGAAAATCAGAATTGTTTCAGAAATCCATTGGTACAGTCAGACTTGTAATATCTCTTATGGTTCAAAAGTTAACAACACAAAGCATTCAAAACTTTTGTTCATCACAGGTATCTGAAGATGGAATTGATCATTCTGATGACTGGAGAAGATGCCATATCATAGCAACAGACTTCAACAACCAACACCCAGAAATATCCACCAATATCACACAGTGCTGTTACTTTACTCATAGCCAAATTTAGAGAAACTGGAACTGTGGACAAAAAGCCACGTAGTGATCGTGTGAAGAATCAAGGTTTTGCGAGAGTTTGCAAAAAGTCCACGATGCACTTATGGCGGCCTAAGACTTTTGCACAGTTCTGTATGTCGTACAATTTAAGATCTAATTTATTTACAGATCTACTACATGAGTAGAGCTAATTAGCAGCAGGCAGTAGCTATATGTGGCATTAAATACTCCACAAGTAGCAATTTTAGCTACAGCATTTAAGTTTGTAAATAGAACTAACACCAGATATAAGGGTAAATAGTTAATGGTGGGGAAATAATGTTAAGTCATTTAGAACAATTGCCATGTTTATTCAAAGCCATTGCTAAATTCTAGCTTAATCCTATGGGTTTAATCGGAATTATTTCTCATAAAGATTGCAAACAGTGAAAAAGATATATGGATGTAAGTGTACGTGGCTAACGAGCTAAAGAGTGTTTTACATAAAAATAATTCTTCAGGTTTCTACAGTTAGGTCTGGGGTCAGCAGTAGCTACAGTAATACATGATCAGGACCTGAAAAATCTAGAAGTACAGATGTGTGTGTGAGAGTGTGTGTGTGTCTGTGTGTGTGTGTTTCCTGATTGAGATTGGTGCTACAAGCTGGATGGAACAGATGTCAGAGTGTGTCGACTGCCAGCAAGATTGAACAAAGCCAGTTGCATCGCCTTTTTAGCCAGGAGTAGTAAAACAGGAGACCTACAAAAGTGAGGCCTGATATTAACTGTCAACACACACACACACACACACACACACACACAAACACACTATAGGGCTACGAATCCCTACCTCGGATCAGCCAGCGTTCCTCCTCATTTATCTACGCGAGGTTTGAATGTGGCTCAGTCTGAGTAATGATGCTGTGCTATTGTTATCCTTCTTATTATTTATTTCTCGTTACTGAATGGTTAATTAGCATCGAGCTGCAGATTTCATTAAAGCCCAAACTGGTAATTTATGGTCCTGTGTCTCTCACTAGCACACATGGTCTAAACAAAGCGAACAGTTGTGGAAAATGTGAGTCACACTGAGGTTCATGTTCATCACATTCAATATGTGAGAGTTTTGAAAGCACATGTGAAAGAACAATAAAAGACCGAGCACGGAGCGGCACACAAGTGGAGGTCAGGGATGCACCCAGCTGAAATCAGCATCTGTCCAAGGATTAGATCGACCTTAAAGACGACCTAAAGACTGATTAAGCCTGAACTTTAAGGTGCCAGCCTGTGTCACTGGTGAGACCGTGCACCATGAGTCTGGAAAGGTTTGGGCACGGCTTGGGAATCGTATTAGATCTGTTCATTTACAGGTCAGTTAAATTGCTGACGGTGCACTAGATGTTTTAAAAAGATGAAGCTTTAACATTTGTCCTTGGGTACGCAAACTTTTGTATAAGACTTTAGCAATTCATCTTACATCAAAATGGCTTCGGAATGCCACATGTGCACAGCTTAAGATACAATTAAACCACTTTTAAAAATGAAATTAAGGTGTTTCTATTATGTAAGGCATTAAATTAAGTTACTCTTCCTCAACTCAACTGATTTATATTATATTTAACATTTTAACATTCAACTTATAACTTTAACAACTTTTTTAGTTAATGTCTATTTTATGACTTTTTTAAATTACTTATTACTTGTTTTTCGTCTCAGTTTTGTATACATGTATTTTTTATTCTTATATGTTAAGCAGTTTGTTAACTATTTTTTAAGAAAGTACTATATAAATACAATGAATAATTATTATTTTTTTTTTATTATTATTATTGTTATTATTGTTATTATTATTATTATTATTATTATTATTACAATGCTTAAAATATAAAACATATTGGGGAAAAAAAAACAATTTTGAATGCACAAAAATTCCAGATAATAAACCATTTTTTGCTTAGAATCAGAACTTACTGTATAAAACTGTGCAGAAATGAGCAGATGAAAAGCTTATTCTCAGTAAAGTGTGTATCCTGTTGTAATTGGCTGGATGTTGGTGGACCACATGACCTGTTTTCACACATCTTGGGGTACAGATCCTTCTATCTAATGTTTCTGTCCTATGTGTCGGTCTTGACTTTTCTATACTTTTCCTAGTTGTGCTGGTTCCAGCATCTCTCACAGAAAAATATTTTAATGCCCTGGATGGGAAGCCAGTCCATCACAAGGCCATCTGGGATCACTGTTCACCAAGCTTGATAATTCCCTCATCGGACTCTTTTAACTCAGACACCAGCAATCGTGCCCCCATGTGACACCCAACTATACCGAAAAGCACCACAGAATCTCAAAATCTGTTAAACAAAATGCAAATGGCACCTTTAAATAGCCAAAGAAAACATCCAGTACTGTCTTACAATCACTTAAATCCATTTCTTCTTCTTTTTTTTACAGAAATTCAAAGTATTTTTTATTCTTCCTCTGTAACCGCAGTAACGATCTTAATAACACTCTTTGCAGGGTTCAGAGATTTCTCCACAGACTTTCCTCTTGGTCAGGTTCTTGAATGGTTATGATTGTATTGATTATGACACCAGTCTTCTGCATCAGAGGGCATACTGCTAAACACACACACACACACACACACACACACACACACACACACACACATACACAAACAAATAATGGAGGGGGATGGGTATTACTTAAAGACGTCCCTAATATATTTAAAGGGTTGGGTGAATTGGTTGCAATCTGTTAACAGCACAATGCACTTATCCCAAGAGCGTCCGGTGCCAGTTCTTATATCACTTATATCACCCTAATGCATACAGACTTTGTTGCTGTGTTGAGATTGGCATGTTCTCCCCATGCCATTTCCATCCACTTTCCAAATGAATACTGAACGTGTGAATTTGCTGATTACTCTAAATTGCCCTTAGGATTGAGGGCATGTGAATAAATGTGTGTGAGACCCAGAGATGGACGGGCACCATGCCCACTGATTATGTTACATACTCCATACTCAGCACAACCCTGGACGTCATAAAGCCTATCCCTTCAAAGTTTAAGCTCCTCCCTATCCCTATGGTGGAAAGGCAAGCGATGCTTAACAGACATCCAATCAATGCCCGTTTGCAATTACTCTGTTAAAAGTTTGTACTTTGATTAAATGTTTAAAGTAGTTAAAGGATCACATTGCATTGCCTGGTGTGGAAATTAGTGTTTCTTAGAGTGAACTCATTCCTTCTTGGTTGTGTGCAGCCAGTATTTATTTATGTTCACATGGAGGCATGCTTGTACTGCAGTATGTGTGATGGTTAATGTGTGCTTGTTCTATAGCTACATTGTCATGTCTTTGAGCAGTTCAACAGTGGATTTGGTGACTGTGAAGTGAAATAGGTGCAGAAAGAAGACCAAAGCAATCAGTAACTTGAGAACCATGGTCTTGTGTACTACTTGGACGGAGTGATTTCTTAAACAAATTAGGCTTTGGTGGTGTGTAGGTGATAGATAACATTTCACTCATGTTTTCAATTCTATCTCTGATGCACTTAGGTATCATTTTTAAAGTCCTTTATATTTATATTACTGTAGCCTAAACAGACAATGCAACTATGGTAATGTGTGGTTAATCTCCATTTCGGTCAATGGCCTGTTGCTTAGAACATACTGCGATCCATAAGTAGGTGCCAATATGGTATATTCCCAGATATTCTAAAAATGACTCTGACTTATGTCAGACCTTATATATATATATATATTACCCAATTCTTCAAAAAGGCAAGCTGTTTAAACTTGATGCTTATAGACTCCGGACCCATTACACACCTACCAGGATAAAGATCATATTAAGGATTTAGGACTTTTTATCATCCCTTTTTAAGCTGTTTTTCATTGGTCGCTTGGCTTTATTGAAACTGTATCTTGCC
>JAUZSU010000296.1:55775-66026 GCA_034780255.1 Parotocinclus maculicauda
CAGTATTAAGCTCGACCCAAGCCACTAACTCAGAGGTGATATCAAGAAAGAGGAGGTGACAAGGAAGAGTGAGGGGTAACGAGAGTGAGAAATAGAGGCAGAGAAAGGGTGTGACAACAACAAACCTTCAGGGGAGTTTGGAGTGCTGGAAGGCGTACCATGCGTCTCTGACCCCCTTTGGGTTTTCTGCATTGAGAGACAAAGATGCAAAGAATGGAGATGCTCTCCAAAAATGTAGAGCATCCAGAGCAATTTCTTTAAGAAACCCCTTAAACACATACTGCACCCAGCTGGAGGAATGACTTTTCCCCGGTGGTCCAAATTTCACTGCCCTCAAATAGAAATGGGATGTTAAAAAAAAGCTTACAGCAGACTTGAGCAGCTGAAGAGTTAGGACTTGCTTAGGGTCCAGAAATTGGCAGCATGGTGGAGCCAGGCATGGACCTGATTAGGCGTCTAGAGTCAAAACCACAAGATCGATTGTTAGAGTGCATTCGACTTTGTGTTTTTGGGAGATTGTGTGCAGGGGAATGCATGTTAATGTGCATGTACGAAGCTCTGGAAGTGGTGTGGGACTAGATCTTCCCATTTATTCTCTTTTCCAGGGCTACAAAACAGCTGTTACGCGCGGCACATGTAGAGACGCAGTCGAAACACCCTGGTGTTACAACTGCGTTGACCTTTCCCCTCCTGACTGCGTGGTAAACCGCACTCCTTTTCCCATAAGACTTTAACAGGCTGCGAGGAGGCGTGTAACCCCGGGGTTAAAGAGCGATCTGTAACCAATTAGCCGTTTGACTGCCGACACCGTGTCCCGACCGAAGGAACGAATGCAGGGTGGGTGTTTCTGGCAGGTGGAAATGCAGGCTTCCCCTCGGTTACACCAGAGGTTAGCGAGGCCCTGACCACAAAACGTGCACACAGAGGCATCAAACGTCAGGGCCGCTCACATGCCTCCCAGTGTGGTCTGGACGTAATGAATACCAGAACAAGGCTCGAAGCCTTTTCAGTTCCCACACTCCACTGACTCAGGCAGATCTCTTCCTCACACAGCATTCCACCCTCCTTTACCGAAATAGATTTCTTTAAAGAAAAAAAGGAAAAAACAGAGACTGTTTACTGAAAGCAACAATAACACATAATGCATAGAGGACCGCGCTAATTGAGTCAACATCGAGTGTGAGCTGCTAGTCAGCCACAATTAGCGCTGTGTTTAAGGAGCCTGCATGTGTTAATGTTTAATATGAAAACAGAGTGCAAACATAAAGCAGTAAGGCAGCACAATTCCCTGTATTTTATTTTCTGTTTATTAATTTATCATTAAGCTACTGGTCCTGGGGAGGGTCATGATGGGTCCGGAGCCCTTCCCAGAAGAGGAGGATACCAATTCAGTGCACTCACATGCTGGGCAATTTAAAACATGCAGTGCAATCACTAGAATGTTTTTGGGAGGTAGTGGAAAAAAAAGACAGAGAAAACCTGGCTCAGAGGAACCATAACTACTGTACATGCTGTGCCATTTTGGTTTCCACAGTTAATTAAACATAATGATTAAGATATTGGAGGGCTGGTGCTTACATTATACATTATTTTTGATATATCACTAACGGACAGGTGTAAAGGTGGTGCAGTTAGAGAAGCAAATTTAAGGAGATGCTCCGGACCCTTCTGTGACCCTAGACAATATAAGGGTTAAAACAGGACCCAGTGACTTTTGTTTTTTTATAGTTTTTTTTTTTAAGTAGAAAGATATCGATCTACTTTAAATAAAAGCTAAGAAACTGTTTTGGTTACAACTTGTGAGATAGAAAAATGCAGGTTTCCATCATTTCAATATTTTCGGCATTATTCAGAGGGAGCAATATCTGTTGTTCTGTTGTTCACTTCCCACTTTTGCCAGATATGCCACTGTAAGGTCTTTAAGCAAGGCCCTTAACCCACAGTTGCTTGGATTGTAAGAATGTATAACTTTAAAAGTCACTCTGCATAAGAATATGATAAATGTTGTTCTCTGGGTTGTTTTCCCTTGGCTGTTGTCTGATCGTTTTATGAATTTACTCTCTTAAATCCGCCCCATCCAACAAACCCAAATTTTAACCTACTATTTATTAACATTAAAACCATGTCATTATGACCCAGATAGACTCAATTTATAGTGCCTAGACAAGCCCTGCCCAGCCCTGCAACCTTGAGTAAGAAATGCCTTTTTAAATAATAATGCATTAAACTTTTTTTTTTACTGACAAACTTTTAAAGGTGCAAAAGTTTGAGCTTGAGCTTTTGAGATTGTATTTTAAATACAATCTTACATACAGTATTAAATATTTATCAAATCATTACAATAATGTACTATGTTTTGAGAATAGACTCAACATTTGTTAAGTTTTTATGTGTTCTAAGCTGTGAAACTCGTTATACTGGTAGATATTCTTTTAAGAGTGGTTAAGAATTGGTTAAGATATTTGTTTTTACAGTATACTTGACTTGTGTAAGCTACTATGGAGAACAGCTCTGACTTCTTAAACATCAGCACAGTAAGAGCTTCTCCTGGGCCTAACATTGGACACCTTGAATGGGCATTAATCCAGCTCAGGACATCCCAATAATACTGTATTTAGGTGAGATTTAAGAGTGAGTTTACCTACTGGTGTTTAAGCCCAAAATATTCAATATTACAGAGATACAAGAAGCAAAAATCCAAAATATGAGAATCAGAAGAAGGCACTGTTAGGGATACAGACGGATGAGGATAGGGAAGCGAGGGAGAAGGCTGGTCGGGGTAAGGACCCTGCTCCTCATCCATCAGCCTATCTGCAGTGAGATCAGGGCAGAGTAATGAGCCGTGCACCCCTTTACACGTGTTGACGCTCCACAAAATAAGATCCATTTACCTTCAGCCTGCCGTTCCGCCTGCTAGCTGCCCCTCTAACACCCCCAACGAGGGCACAAGCGAAAACTGACGGAGGTCCCTTCCTCGTGTCCTGCCCACTTTGAATTTTTCTCTACGGGACAACCGAGAAGGCATGAAGGATGGGCCATGCTGTATCCTAATGATGCCCGCATTGACTTGGTAAGCAAAAGTGACCTTTCTGGATGGGTCAGGGTTATTCACTTCTGCTCACGCTGCAGCTCGTTTCCGGGGACAGCACATCGCGAAGCTGACGATTTGGGGATAGGACATAATGACTGTCGAATTAGCTCGGAACGGTCTCGCACGGCTTCCATATTTAGGCTTGATTACTTTCATTATCATCGATCTATGAGGCTTTTATTTTTTCTCATCAAGTTGCAAATTTGGGTCTTCTTGTCCAATGTCCAGCCACTTTCACACCACCCTAAATGACTAATGATGCATTTAACTGGAGAATTAACAAATGAGCAAGTGAGGGAGCAAGAGATAGGAGAGAGAGTGTGGTCACATTAACACTACGTCATACCTCTGTAAAAATGGACTGCCCTCAGAAAACAAAAGGGCAAGAGAGAAAAAGAGAGAGTAACAGAGAGAGAGAAAAAGATGACGAGAGTGCTAGAGAGAGAGAGAGAGCTGTTGGGTGAACGGGAATGCGTTGGATAATGAGACGTTTCTTTTACCCACCAGCCGAGTGTGTGTGCGGCATCGCGATGATACGCATGTTTTCCCCCGGCCCCCATTATCTGTGCACTTGAACCCGAGCTAACAATGAGTTCATAGAGATTGAGAAGTGCCGGGCCCTTAATTGTATGTATTTAGTCACGCAAACAGAGGCAATGGCCTGAGAATGGCTAGTTAGTGAATGACATCATTTGAGCAGCCGAGTCGGCTCAATAGACCCATTGCACATTTGTGCTCCAAAAAAAAACATCCATCCTTTGCGAATAAGCGAGCGGATGCTCCTGTATCAGGTTCCTGATGTCTCTCCACTGTTGCCTTTGCCCCCTCAGAATATCCCGTACGGTTCCTGGAGTTTGTAGGCCGCGGCCATAGAGGCACGAGTCGGTGATGTGTCAATCAATCGAGCTAGTTGGCAACACTGGCGCTGCAAAGCCGCTCATCGCATCATGATGTTAGTGTGCCTGACTTCCTCTACACAAAGGCAACACAGAGGGAGCATCCCTTCTCAAGCAGGGATGTCAGCACTCGAAAAATCAATCACCATCTGGCCTCCTCTATTCCCAGGAAAGAGGGAAGGAGGGGGAAGCGAAGGCAGCGACGGAGCGGACGGGTAGAACCAAACAGCTGTGGCAGCCCTGGCAAACCGAGGGTGGCACGATGACCAGTCCGAGGCAGAGTCGGCCGTTAGATGCTGTGAGAACGACTCGCGTTTGCCCACAGCAAGGTCACACTAAGCAAACAGAGATAATAGAAAAGAAAGCAGCGAATTGTCTGCTTGGCTAACATCACCAGGCAGAGCAGGTCATTAAGTTTACCGGAGAAGTATGCATGCATGTGCACGCGGGAACACCAGTTTTACGCAGGTCCCTCACAGGTCCATCTGCTTACGTTCTTTATCGGGCTCTTAAACCAAAACTTCTCTCTCTTTTCTTGTAAATACAAAGACAAACACGACTTTCCTGGCCCAGGCACTTTTACGGTGCCCAATGGGTGGATTTTAGGGGGTTCTGGGGGTGGGGGCGGTGGGTGACATGATTTTTGCTGCAGCACTGCCTCCTTTCAGTAGCACAGCTGTGTGAAAAATACCAGTTGGAAAAGGGTGCTGAGGCAGCAAAAGCATTTAATACTCAACAAACAGTTATCTAAGCCCATGTCCAATAACCCGACACCACTGTAATGTGACCTACATACTAAGTGAATAAGAATTTTTTTTGTTTTTCTTTCAGGGAGGGGTGGGGGGTGAGGAGAAAGGCACCAAGCACACAGCTCATTCAGCTGACAGTAATTAAATAGCAAGTATTCCTTTCGCCTGCCCTTTTGCCTCTCTTGCAGCTAAGAAAGTATAATGTAACAGAACATATTGTGCCCTCGTCTGTTTCGCCTTTCACCCTCTTTATCCTCTTTTCCTTGAGGTTCAGTCCCATTTAATTATACAATGACTCCGAGTTTGATTTTGTATTTGATTTCTCTGCATGTGTTTTTGTGTTTTTTTAAGAATTTGCTGCAGCACTTTGTGGTTCGGAGGTGAGATCCTGGTTTGCGTTTAAATCCTGGGTGGAACTTACATGAACTCAATTTATATGCACTTAATAATATGATCATGATCGCATTTCTGCTGTTACTTTATTATTCATGTTGTCATGTAAACAAAATACACAGATTTCTCAGTGTTCTTGGATGATGGCCTAGAAATTAGATCATATAAAGAGAGCTGGATTTTATTTCAGTAGTTGGATTTCTCTACTCTTTGTCTAACTATCATTTTTGTCAGTCTGCGCATGCACACAAACAAAGCCCGGAAGCATCTAGCACAATCGAACATGTTTGCCAGGTTCGTTGTTTTAAGAGACTGCTTCTTTTGGGCTTTTTTCCATTGACCCAGTACTTGTTTCTCTTTCGGGATCTGACAACCCTGGAATTAGCACCCCCAAAATGGCTACTAGACACATCTGGTAAGAATTACTGTAGGTATATGCGTCATTAAATAAAGCATTTATTATGTATTTATTCAAGTTTGACTTTACACCACATCTTTCTATGAAATTATTGGCTGTTTCCACAGTAGAAATCAGATCATTACCTAAACCACGAAAAAGCCAGAGCTTTCCTATTATCTGATTACCCAAGAGCATGAACCCGTTGATCAAAATATCGGAATAAGTATGATTTTATGCAGTTACCGGATTATTAACTGAATGCTCTTAATGTGAAGGCTGGAACACTTCTTTTACTGACCCCTCTAATGGACTGACATCCAAGTACCTATTCCTATGCCCAATAAATTCCAAGTTAGGACCCAGACCCTCTATTGTAACCCTGACCAGGATATGCATTGGTAAAACAGGATGTTGGAGCTGTGATATCTGACCAAAAACAAGGTGGCTTACAGACAGTACAGGATGTCAGTACTCACAACTAAGAGGAGCACTGACCCACCCAACGCATCTACACATTTTTGAGTTATGGGAGGAAACATGAAGAATAAAGAATTTATACAAATGTGGTCAGAACTTGGCATACTCCAATCAGGTGTGAACCTGAGGTAAGGAGCAAACACAGATCCTCATTCCTGTGAAGCACAAACCCTGTCTGCTAGAGGGGATCCATTAAAAGATGACAAACAAAAGCTGCATTAATGATTGCTCTACAGTGAACAGTGCCTAAAGGGGTCACTGGTTATCGGATTTGTCTTGCAGGGATGGAGGCAAAGATCTAGCCTAGGTCCCTGTGGTGCCAACCCAACCACAAATGAGAGATTATCGAGATCCATCAGACTGCAAACACGACCAATCGGGAAGCTGTTAAAGCAGGTACATTTTCCTGACACCAGACCCTCGTACATGATCAAACAGAACAAAAGGAGCGAGGATTTCAGAGTCAGCTTCCTTGTAAGACCCTTTCTACGCACGCAACGGGAAGATGATGAAAGGAAGTTGTTGTGACAGATTGCAGGTCACCGCAAACAAAGCAGGTGTCCGTATTAAAGTTCCAGCACGCTCCGAGAAAGGAGAGGGAACAGCAAAGTCAGAGAAAACGAGTCCTACCTACCCCTCCAATTAGATTAACAAGAACACAAGTCACCAGGGCTGCACTTGGGGTTTGCCAAATCCTAAACTTTTCATCATGGTGACTCGCTGAGATGTATGACCTCAACTTTCGGTCTATCAAAACGATCCAATTAGACATATCCAATTATTTTGGGATTTGTACACCCACATAAGTGCACTCGCAGGTGCGCCTTGGCCTCTCTTTTAAAAAAAGGTTTAAATAAAACTATGTATCAAACACAATCGTGTATTATCAGAAGAACGAAATGTGCACTGAAACACCCCAAAAGGATCCGAACGCAGCACTGAGCGATGGAAATGATGCGTTTAGAGCGAAGGCGCAGCAATGCTCCCGTATGGGAAGACTGAGGATTATATAAATAACTACAGATGAGTCAGCCTCACAGTCTCAGGCCCGCTACTCCTAAAACAGGATTTTGTTTTCATCAAACAGCGAGAGGGAAAAGGGAAGCTAAGAAGAGAATTCAGAAAAGAAGTGGAATAACAAAAAAATACCAGTGAGGATCAATTACAACACCTCAGGGGCGGCTTAATTGAATTCTGGTCTACAGATTGCCACACGTTCGACTGGTTGTAGGTGCCATCTTCGCTTGCATGAATGTGCCTCAAACAAGAAAGATCCAGAGAGTCAAGCTGACAACAAAAACAGCCCGAATGTACAAAGAAGGAGGGGGCGAGAACGCTTCATTGAAATTGACGCCTGAACCGTGCTGTTTAAAAAAGGATTAAGCTAAATCGGAGGGTAAACCTAAAGTTAGGGAACTCTCTTGGGTAAAGGGGGTGCAGTCGACAACAAGACCGCTTTTGTCGAGGTTAGGGCAGCTTTTAATCGGAACTTGGGAGAAAATGAAAACGAGGCATGAAATTTCACATTGCCCATCTCCACGCACCTCCGTTTGGGTAATTTAATTACAGACGCTACCGGGTTCCCCTCTTCGCATGCCTCTTAGAATCGGCACTTCTTTGGATTCTCAGAAAGAGAAACGAAGACACTTCTCGCTTCATTCCTTCCCTGATGTCTGCTGTTCTCCTGATTTTAAGCTCCTACCAATTTTAAGCTTCCATGTAGGACTCAGTCTCCATAGAGCAGAGCTCTATTGTACACTTAAATACACCCCAATGTGTCCCTCAACAAAAGCTTCTCCCTTTCCTTCCTTTCTCATTCGCATTTTTTTAATGCTTTAAGTTTAGGTGGTCTGTGGGTGGTGGATTTTTTTCTTTGCCTTTTTTTTTTTTTTTTTAATCAAGCATTAGCAGTGGTCCCCATTCAGCGGTGCAGCCACTATAAAAATTCATCAGGATTAAAATGACCTCACAAGCAAAATTAAAGTTCCTAAAGTACACAATGGGGGCTGTATCTTTTTTAACATGTCCTCAGGGCCTTGGGAACAGAATTGTTTCCTGACAAAGTGCTCCTGCCCTGACAATGGCCACCTTTCAGGCCCTACACACGGACTGTCTTTAGACTGCAAGAGAGGGACTTATTTCACATATCAATCAAAGAGGTAAAAAAGAGAAAATGAATAAAAAAGGGGCCAGAAAGACCCTTATCTAGCAAGTGCAAGTGGTCCTTCAAAAAGTGAACAGATCAAAATTGAGTATATGCTCCAGTTATAGGGTCTATTCACTGTTTTGAGGGATGAGGCTGCGCTGGAATGAAGGATTTATGCCTAAGAAAAGACTGATTTAATCCCAGAGAGGCTGGAACACCACAAACATCCTAAGCCACAAGGCAAATCACACACTCGGATCCCATGATCTACAGATTTAATAGATTTCTTACTTCTGTATAAGTTATGAGTTATCCAGACTTTTCAAGAATGTACAGACAGCTCATAAAATGAGCCTCGATGTCACACCATCCAACGTAGCCCCGTCCCTAATCACCCCGGAGATGAATTGGGTGTGGGAGGCAGTAATTCCAGATAACATTTGACCAGCTCTGGCTCGCATCGGTGAGAGAAGACACATATAAATATAGTGTTCACGGACAGGTGGATTAATGAGGCTCCTTAAAGGCCTCTTTTATAGGTCAGTGGCTGCACAGCCGTCTAATGCCCCAAAATCATCTCATCTACTGCTCAATTCATTACAGAGAGAGAGAGAGGGGGAAAGGGAGCTATAGAAAGAGAGGCATCGAGGGAGAGACAGGAATATGTAGAGAAAAAACTCTCTTATAATCTTATTCTCAGGGTTGATATATGAAGCTGAAGCTCTGTGATGGACTAGAACTTTATCGAGGGTGTGTTCTTAACTTTGTGCCTATTGTTTCTGGGGCAGACTTTAAACCCACTGCAATCCTCACCAATATAAAATAGGTGAACTGTGGTGGCTCTATTGGTGGCCCCACCTGAGCCCACATTCATATAATTATGCGTTTCTAGACTTGGAAATAGCCGTACACTGTTCAAACCTGTATTGCAAGTTCTATCGTGCCACTTGGTTTAATCTACAAAGGCATATGATTCACAAACAACATTTTATCCACTTAAAAATAGCTAGAGATATTAAAATCTAACAATGGCATTGTCTTTTTATTGCCTCTATTTGAACAAAAGACCATCTAACCTGCCTGATTTTTTTATTTCAGCAGTAGATGTGGTTGTAGAATTAGGGCACGGCTTCTTTGGACAGGGCTTTGATAGGGTATTATATTAAACCTAATTAGATCATAGTAATAGCTTTAGGGCTCCTATGATAGATGCTAGCCTGTGGACCTTAGTGTACATTTTCTTAATATTTCAGCTTGTGTGCAGAGCGCAAATTCATCTTTTTGCACGAGCCTGTGGAAGTGACACAGGACCTCTACGCTCCTGAGAAGGGTAGGGCAAGGAAGATACATGAAGTCCGTGAAAGTCTCTGTAAGAGGGAGTACATATAAAGACTATTTCGACCATGATAAAGGGCACAATCATGTATCCTACAGAAGGTGTTAAACTCTGTTCTCCAGTTCAGAGTTCCCACGCTTTTTAATTATATCAACTCAATTTACAGTCACTGCTGTTTGCATTGGACATTTTGTTGGTCCAGTGGTTAAGGTACTGGACTATGGACATGAAGGGTGTTCTCTTATTTATTCTAAACCTCAGTACTCAATGTGAATTCGTTCCAGTTGGCACCACAAGAACCAAGTCAATTTCTCCCATAATGATCATCATTTGTATTTTTTCAGGGGGCAGTTCAATAGATTTAGCCCTGCCTACTGATAATTAAACACATTTGCATCTCTGTGAATTTGAAAACAAAAATGATAAGCAAAACATTCTAATTAGTTGTCCAGATCCTAACTAAGGTCCATGGACTTGGCCACTGTGAGGAACGTTGCACCTTCTAGGGCAGAGAGTCTCAATTTCAGACCTATTACATGTGCAGTGAAGTTCAAGGATCTGTACACGAGAGTTCTCTAGTACTTCATGGGCCATTCCTAAAGGCAGGAGTGTGTGATTTCATAACGTGGCATGGACAAGCCTGCAGGGTAGGTCTGATTCAGAACACATTAGTGCTGGGTCATGCAGTCATTCATGTCCTGCATAAGTTCTGCTTTGTGAACCCCCCCCTCTCTCTGTCGCTCTCTCTCTCTCTCTGTTTCTT
>JAUZSU010000297.1:3651-18036 GCA_034780255.1 Parotocinclus maculicauda
CAGCACTGTTGTGTCTGATTCAATCATACCAGCACAACACACCACCACATCATTGTCACTGCAGTGCTTTCAAATGATCTAAGCCAAGACCCAAATAGTAATTGATCTGTGGGAATCCTGACTATTAGAGAAAAGAGTGAAGGGGACTAACAACGTATGTAGGGAAACAGATGGGCTACAGTCTGTAACTGTAAAATTACAATGTGCGTTTATGTGATATGTGGAACTGATAAAATGGACACTAAGTGTAGAAACAAGGAAATGTACCTAATAGAGTGATGTATGTCAACCATAACATGTCAGGTTCCAACCTACGTGTACCACTTATATAAGGTTTTTATGTAATTGATTTTGGTTGATTTAAGAGCTGGAGGGAGCATGAGAGATAATCTGGTTGATGATTTATTAAAGAAGACACTCGGGTCTAAGGCTTTAAATACGAATCCTAATTGAGATCATTCATCATAATCACTCCAGATGTTTTCCCAAAATGCAATGCTACATGACTAACATAATTCCTCATTGTCAGTTTCTGGATGCTTTCACATGTTCATATGGTTTAATCTGAAGAAAGAAAGAGGGCAGTGTGTTAGGTATTTACACATTCTTAACTGCTGACATTTCATTATCCTGCACCTTTCATGTTTTCCTTGACAAAGTCCCTCTTTCTTGACTCTAACACAATAAAGAACCCTGTAACTTCTCCAACTGATCGTACCTCGTCTTTGTTTCTTATCCATTATTTTCCTCCTTCCTTTCACCATCATCTACGCCACCTCTCCATGCCTCTCGGTGCATAGAGTAAAGATGCTGGTATCAGGACTTTGGTAATGCTGGATGAACAAGGAGGTAAGTCCAGACGCTTCACTGATGAATGATGAAGTATTTTGATACTTAGGTAAAATCAATATTTTTGATAGTAAATATACATATGTATTTTTCAGTATATTCTGTTAATTTATATTCCTTGAAAAAAGGGAATTTGAACTGAATGACAACGCATGAACCAAATTAAGTGATTAAGTTACAATTTCCTTTAAATGTTTTTGGGTTGTTCATTTTCTCTGTTTCTCTTAAATTCTTTCTAAGCCTTCCTTTATTCTCTATCTTTCTATCTTGCTCACAAGATCTTTCTTTTAACTTCAGGATGCACACCAACAGAGAAAATACAGCCACTGAGTTTCTTCATTAATTGTCTTCAACATCCCACTTTCTCTTTGTATGTGTGGTCAGTTTAAAAATGTACCATCAGTGCGTTAAGGCCAACATTTTACCGAAAATAAGAGTGAGTTTCTTTCTCTGTGTGGGGCAAAATAAAACGATCGATTTAGCTGGTAAAGACAAATGTCACTCTCATAAAACACTAATACCCGATTTGTAAAATCCCTGGTTCAATGCCTCGAAATTGATAGATTAGATTTGACTAGATTTAAGTTAATGAATTTACCTTTGCAATGAATCCATATTGTCCACTTAAATATTTTGTGTCATAAAAACATACTTTAGGTAGTTTGCCTTAGTGTGATTTATGATGAACATGGCCTTGCAATGGACTTTAACCCATAGACGGCACTCGTTTTGGCTGCTTTCTCAGCAACTACCTCACTAAAGCTGATCAGTTTTCATGGCCTACATAAGTATTGTATTCTTTTTACTCTTTGGGCTCGTGCATGCTTACATAATCACACTACTACTTTTTGTGGTGGAGTTGAACACATGGTTACACAGCACAATTGACATTGTGACTTTTTTAAGTCTTTTGGGTGGGCTGACACTTGTAAATTTATGGTTTATTGATAAGGCATTGATTTTCAGATACTTGTGCTACATGCCTAAGAAGAATTCTACAGAGGCAGCTGACATTGTGTTATGTGCTTGGGCATGGTACATGCTACTGAAGTCAACCACACTTTGGGTGGTCAAACATTCTTGGGCATGGTACAAATCACCTATTATGAGAACACCCTTGCCTTATTGCCTGCCAATGAGCATCTCAGCTGCTGCATAGTGTTGTTAAGTCAAGATTATTCTAACAATGGTAGATTAGTTTCGAGGGATAAAAAGGCAAAATATTGATTAAATATGGTATGCTAAAAAATGTGTAAAGATTTTCATGGATCAGTTCAGAGAAATTGTTCTAAAATCATGATATATAATAATAAGTGATACTTCTGATATTTACAAAATACTTTACAGATTCATTAAGTCACTGGAAGGGGATGTTTTTGAAAATCATATACATTAACTCAACTTCAAGAATCATTGTCACAATACTTTCGGTCACTACTAGTCTATTACACACACTGCAGAACCAACATATAAACAAACACGATGAAACATAAACATACATAAACATACCTTGCTGGCTGGACACAACCAAACGTCAATGAGTCCACTTTTAGAAATACCAAGTAATAAACCAAGCTATGCTAAGCTAAATAACCTTTTAAACACTTTTAACCTTTAAGTAGATAAATCTTGTGCAGAGTACAATAGGAAGTCACAGCGGTCAAATGTATTTTTAGGTATATGTAGGTGAAGCCAGCAAGGTGCAACATTAGACTTAACAGACAAATATATAAATCATTCAAGTGAATGGACATTGAACAGATGCAAGTTAAAGGGTGTTTACCTGTACAAGTAGAAACACATTTAAAGCTTTTTTTCTATGTAAAATTCAAAAAGCCCATTATGTCCACGATTTAGTTTATCAACACAATTTTTCTTACAAGTTACCTCTAAACAAGTTTTTGCATTAACACCAGGGATTCTACAAATTAAACCTATGTTGCTAAGCCTCTAACCGTGCTTTTCAACTCATCTACAGTCTACCTCTTTTTGCTCCCCTACAATATCCTGTATCTCACAAACCCAGCACACAGGCCACAGGTCACACAGCCACTTCTACCATGTCCATACCTTACCCCCACCCAGACAAACAAACCATGAGCTACACACTGTTGTAATGAGACACATGACTCAGAATGTTACTGCTGCTGAGATGAGAGATAAGGGCAGTCTTTTAGTCTGCTCCAAGGTCTAATTAAAGTAAGTTGTTCTGCAGATATCGATGGCTCTTATAGAAGCTGCATGACTGCCAAAAGTCTGTTGACCTCAGGGATCTGTTTCAGCACAATGTAGAACATTTTATTCTACAATGAACAAGTTTTGTTTTTCCCGTCAAGCCTGTTACCTGTTACAGTGGAGGTGTCTTTAAATATAGAATATCTTCAACAAAAAATATTTTGGTATCTGTGACTGATCCATTCAAATGCATGCTTTCTCAATACATTATAGCAGAGTCACATCCAGTGTTCATTTTACAAAACAGCAATAAAATTCATTCCACTGCTGTCATTCCTTTGTCCTGACCAGAACAACTCGATCGTGTTGAAGATGGCATGAACCATATCAACCAAGACATGAAGGAGGCCGAGAAAAATTTAAAAGATTTAGGGAAATGCTGTGGCCTTTTCATATGTCCATGTAACAAGTAGGTACTGACCATGTAACGGAAGGGTCTTTTGCGTATGTGGTGGCGTCCATCCGGTGTTTTTTCTTTCGTTTTCCTTCTGTCACAGTGGCTGTCTGAAGTTATTTTTCTTTCTGTCCTCTCTTCTTTGTCTTTTTCCTTTCTTCCTTTCTTTCCTCCCTGTCTTCTTCTGACGTGCTTCGTTCTGTGGGGGATAAATTGCTTGTTGTTTAATCAGAACAACTGGAGCGCATCGAAGAAGGGATGGACCAAATCAATAAGGACATGAAGGATGCAGAAAAGAATTTGAACGATCTAGGAAAATTCTGTGGTCTTTGCTCCTGTCCATGTAACAAGTAGGTGCTGCTTGCCTGCCTGCCTGCCTGCCTTAAAACAAATTCTTCAAACATAAGATTACACCCTAGAGTTCTAGTAGCCCTAGCCGGTAGCAGTCTCACTACCCACGCGCTTTATCATGACCTGCCCCACGGGAGAGCATGAGAGTACACATTCACACACACACACAAAACTGCCCTGCAGACTTGGCTCAGCATCAACTGTGACTGAGCGATTATCCATCAGATATATGAAGTAAGGCATGCTGCACTGATCCTAAGGGCTGGTTTTCTATAGACCCTTCTCTTGAGAACCGCATGCAATAATTAATAGACCATTCCTATAGACACAGCTCCAGCCTAATTCATTTTTACTCTGACTTGTGAAATAATCCACTATTAAAACTGTATGGATGTGCCAAAGTTGAATTGTCAACACAGGGTGTGTTTTTACAGTGAATACTATACATAGGTAAAAGTAGAATAAACTGATCAAGACCAATATCCATAGACACAACCTCTAGTTCTTTAGATGACCTTGGCAATTAACTACAACAAATTTAGACCATTCAAAATTTATTTCTGTAATCTGTTCTTTAGTTAATTTTATTCCTTTGAAGAGAATGTTTTCTGTGCAACTTTGAAAGCACATCCATCAATGCCTCTGGCTTGAATGAGTGGAACAGCATGACCCTGAATGCCAAATGCATGCTGATATAACTCTTGCTATCAATCACAATGTTGCTACATATTAAACAGTGAAGTACACTCATCAGTCACTTTATTATGTACACCTCCTTGTATCTACACCTACTGCCCATTTATCAGTTCCACTTACCAGAAAAAATAACTTCTTAAATAAGTTCTACAATTACAGGCGGTGACCCACCGTCTCAACATTTTTTCGTTCACTTTGCTCTCTAATGACCAAGACCCCCAGAGGACCAGCACATATCAGGTACTATTTTGGTGATGAATAATTCTCAACATTGTAGTTCTACTGATGGTCTTGGTGTGTTAGTGATGGCAGTGCATCTAAAGTTTTTAAGCACCTAATTGTCACTGAAAATAGTTCAAAAATGTCCTGGCACTTGCATCCTGCACTGCCGAAGGATTAGAGGATGAATAACACAAACTGTGCAACAACAAACTAGCTGTTATCCCTGACTTTACATATTAGATCAGTAAAGTTCAGCAACACTACCGTGTCTAATCCAGTCATACCAGCAAAACACACACTAACCCCACCATGTCAGTACCTGATCTGTGCTGGTCCAGACCACTATGGATCAGAGTAAACTAACAAAGTATGCTAAGAAACATATGGACTACAATCTGTAATTGTAAACTATAAAGCGATTCTATACGGTATGTGAAACAGATTAAATGGAGTGGACAAACAAGGAGGTGTACCTAATAAAGTGATCGGTAAGTGTATGGTGATAATATTAATGCTGATGACTTACACTATTGTCAAGCTGTCAATGAACCACATACATATATATATATAAATATATATTGACATGGGATTAATAGAGAGATAAAGGAAGCCTGTGATGACTGTAGGAAGAGCTGAGTTTTCAACCAGTGTTATCCCCTGAAGCTGAGCAGGTTGGATCTGGGTTAGATCTGCATTCTAATCTTATTATATTGTTAACTTCGTCCCGTGTCTTCGGTAGTGTAAATAAAGACAAATTGCCTTTTTAAATGTAGCGTAACCAGGCAGAATGTGACACCAATTATTGTTATTAATTATCTCATTATTATAGTTTTAGAACTATAAGAAACATTTAGCAAGCAGTACAAGCCCAGGATTGATTGATTTACTTTTCTTGGCAGGATAAGCCAGGAAGTCCAATACTGCGCAAAGTCTATAGGTCATATATTTCAGCACCACTTCTTCAGCTGATCTTGTATGAACATTTTACACAAAAAGAGAGAGAAATAATAGTAAAAAAGTTTATATTAGAATCACACAATATCCAAGCACCCTGTGGAAATGGAGAAGGATTATAAATAACACTGCAGTGGGAGGTCTGATTTCTTTCAATTTAGAATAAATCAATATCTGATGTTAGCAATAACAGCATGTATTAAATGATGACAGAATAAAATGTCCTAGTTCTTTTAGAGTCAAGATACCAAACCAGGGAATAAAGTGTGATGTTGGCAGGCACTCATGTGAGTCATTTTCACCAGCCAATGTTAAACAAGATCCAACTTTTCATTAGTTCACTTGCGTTTTCTCAGTCTTACATGTGAAAGTCAGCTGCCGAGTGTTGCAACAAATAGCACTCATCATCAGAGGTGGCAGATGTACTGAATTTATTTACCTAAGTGAAAGTACTACCAATCTGTTTTTTACAAATTACTTAAGTAAATGGTAATGTACTTTACAGAGTAGCTATATAATGGACATAATTCATGATCACTACCCCAAAGATGGAAAAGCATTTTAAACATGGTGCCTTAATTAAATGGTTACCAAGTACAGTTTCTCTTCCCTCCAGTGTCTTTTCATTTGCACTTGTTTGCTCATGTCTCTGACAGTGTGGCAGTCTTGTTACTTTGTGTTGTCTGTCTGCCAGCGCCTGTACTCTTTGTTATTTGTTAGAATCTTGTTAGACGGGGAATAACCCTAGGCACTGGAAAGGGAAACAACCCAAAACGTAGTAATGCATGAGTGATAGTTGTACTATATTTTTTGAGTAAGTTTGAACTTTTTAAGTCACCAAGTAGTTGTCTTTAATTAAAATAAAGCTTTAAGCCAAACGACTCAGGCATGTTACATATTATCACTATCTAGGATAGAATATTACAGATGACATTGGTTGTTATTATTTGCCTGTTAGTCCAGCATTTGTCTTGATTGTTGTTTATCATGCATTGCTAGTCTGTGTGGGTGGAAACACTGCTCATATGGAGGCTTTCTGGCCACTTTGGCACTCACACACTTCTTGACTCATAAACAGAATGAAGAGTGGAGGCAGCAAGGCCTGGGGCAACAACCAGGATGGTGTGGTGAACAGCCAGCCTGCCCGTGTGGTGGACGAGCGAGAACAGATGGCCATCAGTGGAGGTTTCATCCGCAGGTGAGGAGTTCTTTAAAGGTCCAGGGCAGGAACTGAAAAACTGACAAAGGGTTTATGGTTTTGCTATAAGCCTAAATAGGGCAAGTTTAGAAAGCTGTTGGGGCTCAAGAGGCCATAAAGATATCAAAAGTATTGCGAGTGTAGCTATATAATCTGCAAGTATAATCCAGGTTTACATTGTTCTGAACAAGACACTCACAACCTGTTTAATATAACCTGTGCAGGGTAACAGATGATGCCCGGGAAAATGAGATGGATGAGAACTTGGAGCAGGTCGGAGGCATCATTGGTAATCTGCGCCACATGGCCCTTGACATGGGTAATGAGATTGACACCCAGAATCGCCAGATTGACAGGATCATGGATAAGGTGAAAAGAAATATTATTATATTACTCTATTTTATGAAAGCTGCCGCATACATCTAATATTGTATTCAATTAATTTGACTCACATTAAAGCCATTTCCTTTTATTCATGAATGTATTTTGCCTACATTAATATACATCCGATCCATTATATAAAATGTGATAACACTTTTTCTCCTTTTTAATTGTCCATTAGGCTGAGTCCAACAAAACCAGGATTGATGAAGCTAACCAGAGGGCCACAAAGATGCTTGGCAGCGGTTAAGCATCTGAACTGCCAGCTCTTTTACATAACCGTGCAGTTTGTCAAAAGGAGCAAACATGCTTTTATCTTGGTATTTACCTTCTAGGTTTGCACACATGCACATATCACCCCACCCCCACATTGTAAATGTTGTTCTGTGTGCTGTTTGTCGGCTTTTTCAATGATTGTCCTCGTAAATGATTTCTTATACTCCGTATCATTCTTTCCAAAGGTTGTATATAGTGCTGGCTCAATGGCTGTCGCTCACATGTGAGGTTTTTATTCTCTTTATCATCTCTATATGTATGTGCATATATGTATACACATATATAGTGTATATGCATATATATATATATATATATACAATTAACTGAATGAAATATATATTAGGAATGCTATATAAGCTGTCTTTCCTTTACAGTTTCTCAGTATCGTCTTAGTAAACCTGTCATGTCATTAGGCTACTGTCATGCTCCTTATTTTGATGTTTTCATGACAAAAGAAAGGGTAACAGAATAATAACACTATGACAGTGAGACCAATACAGAAGCACTTACAAACATCTGTCTTTTGGTTCTTTTCCATATCACAAGCATAATCAGTTACTGTTAAGACAATGTGTAACTAGATTCTGTAGCTGTAATAGACATTGCATTCCAAGTGATGTGAACTGTGCATTATGCATGACAAATGGTAGATTTTAGAGTCTTATAAATAAAATGTGTTTTAAAAAATACGAAAAAAAATCATGGCAGTAGCATTAAAAACATTTACAAAAGCATGCTCAGTATTAGGACACAGTTGGACGTTCCATATTCTTGCAAGTTTGCAATAGTGCTCTCTTTCTGTCAATATATAATTACAGACTGTGACCATTGTTGTAACATAATGCAAAATGACCGTAAGAAGAACTGTAACAGAGATGACAAAAGATATGGTTTTGCAAAAAGGACCTGTTTTCTAAAATGATTATGCAGTCCAGTGAACATAATGACTGAAGTGATGAATGGTGGGGACTAGTTGTTTATTGTATCATAGGTTTTGGATGCTCTGAGAAAAAAAATGAAGTAAATAAACATTTGCAATGTAAAGCAAAGATGCATATTTCTGAGAGACCTTACTTTTATAAGAAGACTGTACCCTGTTAGTTTACTTTCCCAGTGTGGTTTGTTAAATGAGAATAATCCATAACAAAAAATATTTCAAGATTTTTTTTGTTGCTTCTGTACTTAGAGCTATGCACACCAAATTGCTAAGATGTTGAATAGTCCGTATCAGAAGACAAATAAATACCTTATCTGAATGAAACAAAGGTTAAACTGTGAGATTGATGTCCTCAATGCATGTCATATTAAAAACTCCCTCTGTATCCTGTCAGTCTGTGAAGTGGTTGACATTTTGTAGCTAGCGGAATTAATTAAAAGTAATATACCCCCTCCTCTATGGGTTGTCATTATTGTTTTACACGAATGTATGAAACTGGAATTTATTAGAGTTATTTGGAGGGATCCTGAAAGGTAAATGTTGATAACCCTGATCAAATCTAAGGGGGGATAATCTAGGACTCAAAATGTATCAATGAATTTAAATGCAGCAGTGTAATTGTTACGTTACATATGTGGGTCCACGTGGGCTTATTCTGGGTACTCCCTTTCCCTCCCACAATCGAAAGACATGCATTAGGTTTATTAAGGTCACTCTAAATTGCCTAATGTGTTAATACAGCCATGTGTCTGTTGTAAATCTAGCCACTGATGTCGATACTAAAACTAATAAACACATAAGCTTAACATACTGTATGTAAAGTCTGGTCCAAAGCATAACTAATATAAAGCATAAAGAGTATGTATGGTCACTTCCTGTAACGGAAGGATGTTGGTGCAAAGAGATGCTTGCTTTCACTCTGCAGTATACTGTTGTTCATTTGAAACAAAATATGAGATTTGGCTTGAGAGAATCCCGGCTATTAATAATTGACCCCCAATGGTTAACTAGCTAGCTAAAAAAAAATTAGCTGTCTATATGGCTAATCTTAACCCTTATTATGGTTTGCCCTCTGTGAATCTAATTGACAGTCACTGTCAGGTCAAGTACACTTATGTATACTGTACACAAAGGTAAGGTTAGAGATCTACTACAACAGTCTGTTGACTTTTAGCCTCAGTAGAGAAACTTGGACCAATCCTACACTGTCAAATGGTCAAACCATGGCAGTAAAAGTCCGTAAACTTGGCATAGGTTAAATGTTGTTCCTGTAACAGTGAAAAAAGCCATATATACTACTCACAAAAATGAGGGGTTACTTCAAAATGAAATCTGCCATAATTAAATATCCCCTAATTTTTGTAAGCAATGTACATACTTTCCTCCATTATTAAATACTTTTTCATTGTGTTTCTAGCAGAAATACTATATGAACAGATCAAATATATTTCTTTCTTTCTTTAGGGATAAGCAGGAACATGAACTGTGGCCATATCACCTGCATTGCACAACAGAAAGCAAGATAATTAAGACTTGTTAAAATTTTTCATTCAGCATAAGGTGCCTAAAAAGTCAGTACTTTCATAGAAATCACTTTTCTTAGCTCAGCCATGACATTTCTCTACATATTCACAAACCTTAGATCTATTATGTATGAGAGCACATGTACCACAAAGGATGCACTGACAGAGTTATGAATCATGCATATCCAGATAGGGTGTGTTCAATCTGATGTTTAAAACAAGCTTATATTTCAAATGATTTAGATTTAAATGTTTATCTTTCATATGCTAATAAGCATAACATGAATCGTTGATCTATTTTATCACTTCTTGTTTTGTGTTGTTTTTGTTCTAAATATTAAGACCATGCTCCATCTGTAGCTCCATCCATCCACTATCTTCCGCTTAATCTACATGGGGTCACAGGCCAGCCGGTGCCCACCCTGCGAATCTGGCCACAAGGTCAGGAGCAAGCCTAGATGGGGCCCCAAGCCATCGTAGGGCACACACACAGTGTCATGCACACAGTCACACACTAAGGACCTTTTTAGAAACACCAATTAACCTAACATAACCCCGGTCTTTTGACTGTTTGAGGAAACCAGAGTAAACCCGCGCAGACACATTGAGGACATGCAGACTCCACACAGAAAAGGCCCAGGCCACTACACCCTGGCATTGAACCCCGGATCTTCTTGCTGTGAGGCAGTGGTACTACCCACTGAGCCACCATGCTGCCTTAATTTGTTTATTCGCTAATTATATATAATGTGCTGCATAATTGTTGGTACTCTTGGTTGATAAAAAGGGTTATAAAAAAGCTCTTCTAAACTTAATTTAAAAAAATAATTCAATGTTAAAAAATAAAAAACTTACCAAACCTTGTGCCACAGTTACAGGTACCACTGAGCAATCTACAGTACCTTTGCCAATTTATCAGCGATGAGTAAAGAATACTGAAAAATACAGAGCAATGAGTGTGTTTATAAGCACTTAATGAGTTTGAATGTGCTTGGGTAATCAGATGAATCAGTTGAATGGGTTTATAGGACTCTATTATAGGATTTCTATTTCGCAACCAGCCAATAATCTCACACATGTTCTCTCAAAAAATTCATGAAAGCCATTTCAGGGATGTTGTCAAGCGTGCCAGATCCCATGAAAGAAGCAAGCAACAAGGTCAATTGAATCTTGGAAGTGGAACTGGCTGAAAAAAGTCAAAAACAGGCAACATACAACAATGTGAGGGAGTGACCATTTGATCAGTTACTGTTGTAATACTGTTGCATATTTTACTTTTAATGTAAGAGATTGAACAAAACCATTTTGGAATATTGAAAAAAGTGTTGTCGATTCTCTGCTGTGGACTATCAAATTTATATACCTGATATTCTAACCATTTTTGTGTTGGAACAACACATGTATGTGTTGGACCATGTGATGATCAATGATTCAATTATGCTGCAGTTGTAGCTGCCAGATTTTAATTCAAATTCTTGTGATTATTCATGGAGTCCAGATTCCTAGAGTCTTTTTTGGAAAATGTCCTATAACTCACTGGGTGAAGACAGAAATTTACAGTGCATGGAATGAAAGTGGTGTATGCATTGGTATAATTCCCTTTTGCTATAATGACAAGATAATTTATTCACAGTAACATAATAATACAAAGAAAAGTTAAGTTAATAAGGAAGAAAAGATCAACGGTACTAAGGTTTAAGACTACAAAAATTTTTTAAATCACAGCTTTTGCTCAATCAGATACTGTAATGGAAGTGCTGCCATACATGTGGACATTGAATTTAAGAACATATACAGTGGTCTCATTTTTCTCCAGAGCTGTATATTAAAAATGCAAAATGGCAACCCATATTGAAGCTTGGGGACATGAACTTTCAGAAAATTCTTAATTGCTATAATCTTACTCAGTTATTTTTGCTTTTTAAATACTGGTCCAGTATAATTGAAGGTCAATATATTGCAATTATAAATAAACATGGGCTCTCTAACATGCCATCACTCCATTTTAATGTTTCACCGAAGATATTTTGACACACCAAACAGATGCAGTTTCATTAGCACCACCTACGCTATCCTGTTCTAGTCACATGATCCTTTGCTGCTGAGAGATGCTGTTTAAACAGTGAGTGCAGGGTGTACTGTTACAACTCCATTCCCATCATTGGAAAGATGAAATCAGAAGAATGGTAATTTACAGGTAAAATGTCAAAACAAATATAGTGACAGAATTTACTATATGGAAGAATTGGATTCACATTCAGAAAACACTGGCATATGATCTCAGTGATGCTCACTGGCTCTCGTGTACCCTGTGCTGCTGCTAAAGTGGCAGGTGTTATCAAGTGTTTGGCCAGCATTTGTAAACTATATTTTAAAGCTGAAATACATTCAATCAATTTCTATACCTGCATAATTAAATTTAGGGTGAAAGCAGGAACCATTCAAGCCACCAATCGAAACCAGGGCACATGTACTCGCACATAATTACACACACACAGACGGTTACGAAACAAGTGCGCATATTTGAAAACTATGATAAAATTGGGAAAAACTTCACATAGAGAGCTGCTGGGCTGGCACTCAAACCTTGGTTTCTAGAAGTGTGAGGTGAGAGTGCTAATTGTTGTGCTACTGTATCAAATGAGAGTTATATGAATGGCAATTTCTGCATTCAAGTGCTTACTTAATTTTATTTTAATTTTAAATGTGTTAAAAGTTGTAATTTTCCAATGTGTCCCATGAGTCTGTCTTACTAAGCTGTGTAGGCACTGAATATGTAGGCAGCTATATAAGTAGGCAGCATTCTAATGGACATCCATACTCATACGACCCTCTAGTTATAAAGAGCAATTGTATCACGACTTGTTCCCACCCACTGAAGTTTACTTTGAGAAACTAAGAGACTCCAGATTAAAGTTAAGATATCTACATGTATGGCATTAATTACACTAATTCATTCAAGATATTTTGCCTAGCTGGCACACTTTGAAAGGAGAAACATCATTGGACAAAGAAAAGCAGGAGCAGGGTGGATTTTAAAGAAATGTCTGCCATCTAGGCCAGATCTGACATATCTGTTATGAGATGTTGGGAGCAATGTTTCCGTGAGGGCACACACACATGGCAAACTGGCTCAGACAGTCGAGACAGACCACGAGTACAGAGGATCATTTGATCCACAGTTTTTTGTCTACCATCCAGACATAGGTGGCGCATTGACTACACACCCTTGTCTCTACCAAGACAATTCACAGGAGCTTAGAAGAAGGAAATTTGTTGTCTTAGAGCCCATTACATGTTCTATCATTGACAACTAGCCACCATGACCTTCGTTTGTAGTGGAGTCATGGACGAGAAACCTAGACTGCTATGGACTGTAACTGTATTGTCTCTAGCGTCAAATCCAAGTTCAGTTTGGGATCCGACAATTATGTGTTTCTGTTCATGGCAAGGCTTTCAACATTTTTTCACCAATCAAGCATTTATGGGACCATCTGGAACACTAGCACCAGAAAACTATGAGTGTGGAGGATTGACAGGCCCAGCTATGGTCAATATGTCATAGAGGCATGTCTAGCAGTCAACAATCTCTCACCAAGAGGTACAATACCCAAAAGTAGCCTCTAATAGGCTTTTTAAAAGCAGCAGGAGAAGCAATTTAATGGCCTTTTGTGGCAAGGCCCAGTGTCTAATCAGACCACACCTGTAATCATTTATGTATCTGCCTGCGACACAACTGCATACAGAGTTTTGCAGCAATAAAATCCAATGAGCGTAGATTTATTTGGAATTTATCAGTTAATAACATTTGAGTTACATATTAAGATTTTAAAAAATGTTATCTAGCTGCCCATTCAAATCAGCAGCCTGAGGCTTCAAAATCAGCTAGCATAGATGATAACCCTCCTTAGTGTATTAAACTGCAAAATGGTCACAGATTAAGCTAAACTGCAAATATGCTATTTTGTGTGTTTTTATGATAAGACAACCAAATAAAACACCAGAAAGAATTATAATAACTTGCATTTAAAAATTACTTTGTCACTTTAGATCTGCTGTTTTTTGCTAAACTGATAAGTTTTGTTTGCATTGCATCATGGAATTGCCTTATCTTCCTTAAAATTCAGCCAAAGTAAGGTATTTCAGTAGGCAGGATTTTAGGGTATCTAAGAATGTTAGCAAATGCTGACCATGTAGGCAGCTCGCGAGGTTTCAAGATAACATGAATATGAAAATATGAAAGAAACTTATGAATCCAATACAGTGCATCCGGAAAGTATTCACAGCACTTTACTTTTTCCACATTTTGTTACGTTACAGCCTTATTACAAATTGTATTAAATTAATCTTTTTCCTCAAAATTCTACAC
>JAUZSU010000301.1:0-25156 GCA_034780255.1 Parotocinclus maculicauda
TGTGTGTGTGTGTGTGTGTGTGTGTGTGTGTGTGTGTGTGTGTGTGTGAGATAGTTTTATTTTAGTCCCCCATGAGGGGGGAAAACTGCTTTTTTTTATCAAAAACAGCTGCTTTTGTATAATGTGATAGGCTTCAATAGTCCGACTTTTTCTACTTCTGGCCCAAAAGAATACATGCATTAAGTATGCAATGCCAATTGTTATAATTAATGCCCAGTTTATATGGAGGGAACAAGCATGAGTGTATGAGCCATTCATCACTTTCTCAACTTGTTTGTTCTCAGCCAATTGACCTAGCTTTCCAATGAATTTTAATGGTTGCCAATTCAATGGCCATGTGACCAGACGAAAAAGTCTATATGAGTTTGTGGAGCTGGATCGAAATATTGAAAGTCAAATTACGCATTCTTTGTCTCCCTCTCTTTCCATCTTATTTTCTCACATTTAATATTTTGACTTTGGCTTTGTTGCAGAGGCACTCTTTCATAGGTTTGTCACATTGTTTTTGGTCTGGGCTAAAAATGCAATGGAAGGAGAAGCCTGGTTAAATCCAGTTACCTCATAAAAATTGGCATCGTTACTAATCTGCCACTTCCAACTGTACTGAACTAAGACTTGCCTGTTTTGTTTAATTTATTGAATTGTAGCTCCAAATGTAATGTTACAGTGACCAGAGCTCAAGCCATGAGGTCAGAGGAGCCATCCCAGATTTTGTGTGCTGCCTTTTTATGATGCAGTCTTGGAGACAACACCCAGGAAGTCTAGTAAGTCACGCAGGCAGAAAAGTCAAGCAAAATTCTCTCATACTGTTATAAAACCATCGTGTAGCTCTGTGGCTGAATTGCCTTTGGGGTTTATTGTCCCTGTTGATATCATAACAATGCAATGTCATGATCCAACATTGGCACATTTTTTTCAGAGTGCAAAGAAAAGAGTCACAGGAACTGTACTAGACTTTAAATAAAGAGGGCATTCTTTGTCAGCTGGGAACAGGAGTACAGCTGGTGGTTCCCAGAGTAGTTGGGGACACTGCTGGCTTTGGGTCACTCTATTTCGTGGTCATCTTGGAAAGCACCAAACCACTTGCATTAACAGATATTTTCACTGGCCTGGTTCGTGTGCAGATGTTGATGTGCTTTTCAATTGAAGTCCATATAAACAAAACCAATTTGTTCTTTGGTTCAGTTTTTCCCGAGCGTGGACTTCCCTTGTGAGATCCTCACAGATCGTAAAACTAATTTTATGTCCCCATTGTTAAAACAAGTGTACCAGCTTTTGGGCATTAGGATTTTAAGAACAACTGCATTCAACCCTCAGACAGATGGTCTTACTGAGAGCTTTAATCAGACCCTGAAGCAGATGTTGCGTAAATTTGTGAACGACATCGGTACAGACTGGGATCAGTGGCTGCCTTACCTCCTCATCACATATAGAGAAGCAGCACAAGCTTCCACTGGGTTTTCACCCTTTTAACTGTTATATGGTCATTATGTACTGTAAGGGGCCACTCGTTTCACTAAGAGTTATGGGAAGGTGACCAAGGAAGATCAAGAAGTGCTGTTGATGTAATATCCTTTGTTCTTTGGATGTGAGGACGGCTGGCAAAAATGATTGCGCTTGCTCAGTCCCAGAGACCCAGCATTATCAGATGACCTGGTATGATCAGTTGACTAGGTAAATATCTTTTAAGCCCAGCCGAAAGGTGCTTGTACTCCTCCCTAGTGATGACTGCAAGCAAAATGGCAAGAGTCCTTTTAAGTTTAAAAAATAGACCAACTACCTATCAGATACCCCAGGACAGCCTCGATGCAGTGTTGCTTGTAAACTTGCTTAAGAAATGGGTAGAGACTTGTTAAGAAGGGAGAGGTTTTGCTGATTAGAGGGGTTATGGAGGATGAAGAAGTAGAAGAGCAACATTTGCCTGATCATCTGGATCTTAACCATCTATATGACAAAAACAGTTCCAGGTGAAAGCTTTATGTAAATCAGAAGTGTTCCAGGAGAATCCTGGCGGGACTAGTTTTGTCAAGCATGAAATGATGTTAAAATGAGCATTTGTGAGACGTTTGAGTTACAGAATTACCTGAACAATTGTGAGCTGTGTTGAGGGAGGAAGTCATTCGCAAAGCGACAGCTCATGGTTTTGTATGGACCTCAGGTATTGGAACACAATCTCTCAGTTTGATTCATATCCTACTCCCCAGATAGATGACTTGATTGAACACCAGCTATCTAACCACTATAGATCTCTGCAAAGGCTATTGACTGGTTCTGCTCACACAAACACTCAAAGTCTTGCCTTTTGGACTGCATGGTGCCTCAGCTACTTTTCAGATACTGATGGATCAGGTATTGTATTTTATCAGAATTTGCAGCATCATATCTTGATGACATTGTCATCACTAAATCACTACATGGGAGGAACATATCAGGCATTTGCAGGAGGTGCTGCATGATCTGAGGTCTGCTGGGATTACTGTGAATTCATCAAACTGAGTATTTGGGGTTTGTTGTTGGAAATGGAGTAATAAAGTCACAAGTAAAGACCTATGTCATTGTGTCTTGGCCTTTGTCACAGACTATAAGGAACTAAAAGCATTTCTGGATTGACCAGTTTATCCCTCAGTTTAATACCAGAGCAGCTCCACTAACAGATCTGACTGGATCTAAGTGTCCCAACCAGATCCAATGGACAAAGGAAGCTGAGTAAGTCCCAGTCACTTAATAAGAGCCTGGTTTTGTACAGTCCATGGTCACCATATTGCATGCTGCCACATTGGATCAAGAGCAAGTTTGACTGCCGCAATCAGATTTTTCAGACAAGTCTAGTCTTGTCTAGTCCCGAGACAAAGAAATTTCAACAAATGTTTTGGTAGCCTTTGTGACGTTTGACTCACCCTGTATACGTTTGGTTTGGTTCTTTTTAGCCTGTTGAGTAATATTTTGTTGACCCTTTTAAGGGCTCATTAGTATAGTTTGTTCATTTTGTTGATTTATTTTTTTTACATCATTTTGGGTAAAACAAACCACCTTTTGTAGTTTGTTCTTTGTCTGGTTGGTCTTTGACTGCTTGGTGCATAACATTCCTGCTTGGTCGCTGACCGAACCAAGAGGATTCCTCACAGGATAAGAGAATTCCTCACAGGATGCCTCATGAGATTACTTTTGAGATTAGGGGTTGTTGTAAGAATTCATATTCACTTACTGATCTTGAGAGAGAGAAAACTGTGACTGTGGTGACCATGCCACGGCACCTACACCACAGTTGGGTCCCCGAGCAAGGCCCTTAACCCACAATTGCTTGGATTGTATAACTGAATTAATTGTAAGTCTCTCTGGATAAGAGTTTCTGCTAATTGACATTAAAACAAAAGTACTAATGTTTCTTTCCCAGTTAATGTATTAATAAATGCATTTTTCTTAAATGCATGAAATGTGTCAATACAGTTTTTTTGGTCCGATGTTAATCTTAATAAGGCAATCGCTTGTTTGGTTTGACTAATGCAGCTTAAATGCCAGCCAAGGAAAGAAATGCATGCATACTGAGGAAAAATGCATGCTGTTAAAAAAGCTATGTGGGAATATATCAAAAGATGTAAGAGCCTTTACCATATTAATACTTCAGCAAACTTCAGATGCACATCATGCTGTGAGTGTTAGCCAGAGGGTTAACAGATTATATTTTGCAGACTACCCTTGGGTCCAGCAAGTGGATTATGCTTGGTAATGCGCTGAAGGCTGATAAAAGATCATGAAGATGATGACGCAGAGTCTTAGTCACCAAGAATAAAAGAAGGGATAAAAGAAAACTTGAGAAGTAAGAAAGAAAGTGATTAAATAGGAGAGAGTGAGGTGTCAATACAAATGACTAATTGAAAACATAAATGTCAGCAGGGAGGTGGGACAGAACAGTGGTATTGAGCAGAGAGGGGTATTGGGAATACCAATCAAGGTCTTCATTATTATGTAATGTGTTTCAGCGACCAATTAAAGCTGAAAAAGCGTACATGTGAGTGGGCGTATTTGGACGAGTAATTATGTGGTAAAAGAAATGAAGCCCATATTTATACCATCTGCAGTTCTGGCCTACATTGGATACAGTTTTAAACTTATTGTAAAATAATTGGCAGACTCTTGCATTACTGCCCATGCAGTCCATATAGACATTACCCCCATCCCCCACTGAGGACAGGAGAACCATCAGCGATTTAGCTTATTGGACTAACACAAAAAGAATAACTCATTCTTCATTTTTATAATGTTTATTTTATTTGCTATATATACTATTGTTTTTTAATAATGTTTATAGTCTTAATTTTCTATTGTTGTCTACATTTTACTATCCTTACAGTTCTAGAGTCTTAATCTGAATAGAACTGGTCTAAATGATACTATGATGTTATGACACATTTCCACCATAACCAGCATACAAATTGTTTTGACTTTTGCTCTTGTCAGTCCATAGCCAGTTTGGAGGCATTAGTTTCAATGACATTAGTAATAATTTAGTGCCAAACATATATATATATATATATAACACAATATTGCCATGTCATGATTTGTCTATTCTTGGACCACTGTTGTGGGGTGCAAGACTAGATATCACCACTGCATGTAAGGAGCTCATTAAATAAGGTGTTTGAAGGCCAATAAAGGACAGGGGAAAATTAATTCCAGAAATAAACTCTAACATTAAAATAAAACTCTCTGTAAACATCAACAGGAAAAGAGCCCACACCAAGTCCTGTAAAATTCCCTTATTTGTTGGCTATTATACAACCATGCAGAGCAATCATTGGACCTCTCAAAAAATATTACTCTGTGTGTGTGTGTGTGTGTGTGTGTGTTAATATGTATGTATTAGTGGTGTTCCGATCAATCAGCCACTGATCATTACCGGCAAATCATAAACAAACATGTCCGCCGTTTGGAACTTTTACAGTCTGTAAGAGTGATGTAAGTTAGCATAATGCAACACATGCAATGGAAAAATACCTTGCGGGGGAAGCAAATTAAAATGCTTCAACACAACTGATTTAATATGTCATTTATGGAACAAACACTTGAGTAGTATGATGAGTTTTTGAGGCTCACTGCAGAGAATAAAAAGAAGGCAACCGGAGCAGCAACAGTCAGACGGCAATTAATGCAGCCCGCACTTGCCTACACTCAGTCAGAAAGCTAAGCAAATGACCCAAAAAATAACTTAATATATCGGGTTAGATGACCAGCCTTTTTCACTAATGGAAGAATAGTTGTGCCTGCAAGTGTTTTGTATTTTTTCTCTTGGAAAGAAAAAGTCAGTAAAAATATGTTTTTGCCTAAGATAATTGCAATGTTCCTCTTTTCCAGATCATGTAGCCAGTAGCACTTATCATAACTGAATCAAAAAATTTACAGCCATGTGATTGGTATCGGTATCGGCAGCATAAATAAATTGAATATTTAGTTTTGAAGTGTTCCCTAATTTTTGTGAGCTTTATATAATTGTTAGATTTTTCACAAATTTTGTGATGAAATATAGTATAATTTATTCATAATTATAGTGCATATACTGTATAGACTGAAGAAATGTATTTAACGTAAACGTATTTAATTTAATAGTTTTGTCTTATTTACTTTCTTTAATTATTGTATGATTAAACAAAAAATATTAAAACAATTAATTACAAAAAACTAAACTGGATTTTGAAATATCCCCTAATTTTTGTGAGCGGTATATTTTACAAACATGTAGTGAAGTAAATTTTTTATACTCTCCCTAGCTTATAAAATATTACATATTGCTTTGTATTAAACTTCATAGATTTGGTGTTTAATGAAATCTTGGTTTTTATCATGTCAGAAATGTCACAGTACTGTTCATAGGAGAAGGCTTATTAGTTATATATGAGATGATTAGCTCATATTTCAGATCGATTAGAGACGCTGCAGTTCCCGTTGGAGGATATAGGCGTTGAACAGTCAGTGTCGATTTGATGGAAAAGATGTAAGAGAATATGACAGACTGCTGACCTTTCAGACTGATCAGAACCGCCAATGCAGAAGACAAATAAACCTTTAAGTCAAGCAAAAGTGCTGACACAGAGTAACACACAATTCTCTCTTCCCCTGTCTATTTCTCTCTATTCTCTCTCTATTTCTCACCCTAAGGAATTTGTTAGAACTCTGACAGATTTTCAGGGTGACTCGGAGGCTTATAGTAAATGAAATTCATTCAGGAGCTACTAAAAAGATTGTATAAACTCAAAGGAAATTTCAAGCTTAGGGGACAATCAATGTACAGGCAAATCGCATAGCAGTATTGCAATTCCTGCTGTAAAGGACAAGAACTACTCAACTTAGCATGGCCCGAATTACAAAACTAAATAAGAATTTTCAGTGTTTGCTTGTTTGTTTGTTTATTTATTTATTTTAACTATGAGCATTAGTGGCCATCTCAGCGACACACACAATGTTATATCCATAAAAGTTTATCTCAAGACAATCAGAGTCAGAGTAATCAATTAACCTAACACGCATGTCTTTGGACTGTGGGAGCAAACCCGAGTACCCAGAGTAAACCCACGCAGACACAGGGAGGGCATGCAGACTCCACACACAAAGGACCCAGGCCACTGTGATTGAACACAGGACCATGCAGTGCTACCCATCGAGCCACCGTGCCACCCTGAATATTGCAGTGACTGACATATGGAATCACATGGCGGGAGTGATAAGCGCTGAGAATTGCAGTGAGGAAAAGCTTTTCTCATGATAAATAGTTACTTGGTTTTCACTCTTAATGTTATTCAATAAATTACACCTTATTTTAAAATACAATATTTTTATTTATTTTTATATTTATTTATTATAAAATAAGTGTGTTAATGATTTGATCACCTGTATATTAACATGTTTTCCACATACTTAAGGTAGGCTACAGTATTTACATTTATGTCATTTAGCAGACGCCATTATCCAGAGCAATTTACAATTAATACAACTTACAACCCAAGCTATTGTGGGTTAAGGGCCTTGCAAAGGGACCCAACTGTATCAGAAATGGGATTTAAACCCTAAACCTTCTGGTCAATAGTCCAGTACCTTAACCCCACTAGGCCACCACAGCCACACACCATGATGTGTAAAGTATGTGTATACATAATCATTATATAGTAAATTAATTGTAATTTATGATTAATTTGTCAGAAAGTATCCCTATAGTATTAGTAGTAGACTTGCAACCCCAGCGGTTTAATCGTAAACCTAAGTCTCTGTGTGGTGTTTTTCCTCCCTGTGCTCAGGGCGCCAGTTTTCTCCCACAGTCCAAAGACATGCATTGAGTGACTACCTCATGTTTGGTCCTGTGGGGATCTTGGTGAATACAAAACACATTAAAACTGATGCAATACAGTTTGTAATTGTAGAACTACAAAATATTATGATTACTAAAACTTGAGTCAAGATAAATCACAATATAAACTGAAATAACATAGAATCCTTTTGCATTGTATTTTAAATGTGTTTGTGTTACACAATAAAATGCATTTTAATTGCAACAAAAATGCAATAAATGCAACCTTATTATACATTTTAAAATAAGTTTTAAGTAAATTTTAAAGTAATAAAGTTTATTTAACTGAACTTTAGAATACATACAACAAAATACAATATTTTTCCTCTAGTTAATCCAATTAATTATTATAGTCAGTGTGGCTATTATTATTATTATTATTATTATTATGTTTAATTTAAACATGCTCCTACGTGCAGCAAAAAAATTTAGGCAGTGACATGTGTAAAGGGATGTATGTGGCAGCGCTCACACAGAATGTGTAGTACACATGAGGAATGTGGTAGGGTGGTGAAGCAGATAAGACATAAGAGGCAATCAGTAAGGCTAATATTATGCTCCTATCATTAAGACTAGGTGGGATTATATAGATGCCAGAACCAGATAGGAAGAAATTAAATTACAGGAAGATATATATTCAAATAACTGGACTTGACTGCATTTATGTGTTTCTTTTAGTAAATGTGGATTAAAGTAGATCATATGAAACACGGAAACCCGCTTATCCTCTGCATGAACCAAATTCTGTTCACTTTTCTAAAGTTATGTGACAAATGCACATATATTTTATCTAAAAATTAAAGAAACATCCTGTATACACCAACTGCACAATATGCACAGGCACAATATGTTTCAGTCTCAATCCTACAGCAATGTACACTGTCTGAGGAATTGCAGGGCCTTGTATCACATTGCTCTGTGTGTGTTGGGATAGGGCTCATGTTGGGGTGGGGTATTCCAGGGTGGTCCAGAGTTCAAAGGTGCTCCGGTGCTGCCAAGCTACCACTCTTGTTTTTAGCAAGGCCCTTAACCCACATATTGAATTGTAAGAATATCAGTTTAAGTTTATCTGTATTGTGGGATCTTGTAAATGACTAAATGTAAATGACTGTAAGGTGTTCTATGAGAAAGTATATTTTATTATTTTACTGAAACTAGTTCTAGAATATTCTTACAGCTCACAACTCCCTACTTGCAAATTCCCCAGTCTACAAAGCGGGTTAACCCAAGAGACTCATATACACCCTGCTCACATTTCATGATCCATTTCTGCGTTATCACAGAACATGGAAATAGAAAACATTTGCTTAATACAGCCATACAGACTGGGATGAGAGGTCTTTGCAAGACTAATGTCTTTTATTGTTTCAATACAGAATTTGTACCAACTTTAATTTATATACTAAACTGACCATACAAGCTTCAACATATCACACAGTTAAAAAAAACAGCATTGCATAAAAACCATCGAAAAATTTGCAAAATTACTCTAATCAACAGCATGAGTATATGCATCTTCTCCTCCTCTCAGATTCTTGAGCACTTGTATTGTCTGGTCTATGGCTTACTATGATCCCACAGAAGCCTAATTCAGTGTGTGCAAAGAGGCACTTCAATTAATTGATCCTTATACTTGGATCCAATAGTGTAATTAAAGGGATAAAGGCAGAAGGCTTGTTCCCTTAAGACCATTCTACAAGATTCCTCTCCCCAACCCAAATCTACTAATCCTATCCTATTTTTAAGATGCATATGTGCCTGCTTTTGTATTTATTTTATGAGAGAGTGAAGACTTGTGAGAATGGCATAGATACGGGAATGAATAGATTTTTCTCTGTGCGCATGCTGGCCATGTGAGCTGATTATATGCTGAGCAAAAGAGAGCTGTGCAGCTCTACAGTCTATGGCCATTGGCCTACTGAGAGAGGTAAACTACATGTGTGTGAAATGTAAAATAAAATATATAATACATGTTGTGTTTGAATGGAGACGTTTCTAAATGACATTATAAAGGATTTACCGCTTCCATTTGCCCATGCACTAACAAAAATAAAAGCATTTTTGTTCAGTTTTGTTTTACAACACTAGAAGTAATTAAATTGGGGAAAGAAGGAGGAACAGAATGACATCTAACGACAAACAAACTTTGATTTCAATTCCGAAGGCTTACCCTCCCTCTAAATCTAATTGAAGATGAAGCAACTGATTAGACTAATAAGATTGACCAGGCACTTTCAAGATAAGAAACAAATAGATTGCAAATATCCATTTGCCTTCAAAATATACCACATTCTCTCATATATAAATAGTCAGTTCAGTTAACCAGGATCTGAGTGTATAATCTGCCTTTCTCCAGAACTGGGGTTATAACACACATTGTTATTCAGCCAACACTTAAGGTCTTAACAGATTGAACTGATATGCATTCCTGAGAGTAGTGGTTAAATAAAGAAAATGTTTGCTTCTAAAGTTACTAGCAACATGTTTATATATAAAAGTATTACAAAAATGTGTTTCTTACAGTATCTACAGTAACTAAAAACTCAAATGATCTGTTGAAAGATGGCACTAATTATAGCTTAATGTGCCGGGCTCAAGTAGATGATACAGTGAGCAAAATGAAAACTTACTGACATGGCTAAAAACACAAGCACAGAATTGCCAATCATTTGAATTAGCAAAATTAGAACCAAGCACATGGTGACATTAGTCCATGCAAAAGGATACAAATGGGTATGCTGCTTTGTTCAGTTTGTGTAGCCTGTCTGTTTGTGTAGCAAAGAGCGCTGTAATTCACTCCCTAGCTAATTCTTACTTCCTTTCCATTGTCAGGCTTCAAAGCATTCTTTGGTGAACTTTAAGTGCCTCCTTTGGATCAATGAAAGCATTTCCGGTGCCGTTGTATGTCACCTGTAGTTTGGGTGGATACAAGCGCTTTGTAATAATACCAGGTTTATCCTCCAACAACTCTCTCAGAATATAAACACAGCCGTGTGCTTTGACAACAGATAGCAGTGGGTTGTCCTGTAGATCTAGAAAGACTGGCAATTGAAACATGCTTTTGTTAGCAGCAATTTTGTAAGCAGCATATATCAGTAGAAGAAAACACAGCAAAAATAGCAGGCCAACATCCCAGAGGAAATAAATTATTGCTCACACCTTTTATGTCTCAGGAGATTTTTGTCCACCTTGTTTTACTTACATTTCATTTAAAGATCGTTTCCCTTAAAATTGTTTCAGAGAAATAGCAGAAGTATGACATAAATTTGATGTACTTCTCAATTTAAATGGGTCAGTCTGGTTTTAGATTCATACAGTGAGATAATTGCTTCAGTGCAGTTTGACTCCTGTATTATTTGTGTTCATAAAAAGTCTATAAAGACCTATTATGTGGATGTCATGTGGACGTTCTCATATCTCTAAATTTATTATATATTCACCAGCAAATGGCACAAGGTCTTGGCACAAGCATATCTTGGTCTGAATAACACCTTATAACAAACCACTGACTGATCACTTTAAACATTTAGACCAAAAAATCTGAAATATAACAAAAGTAAGCTATTTTGAGATGATAAGCAATATCACACCGCATGTTTGTTATAGAGAACCATGATGAGGCAGATAAGTCTTTTCTGTTTTTAGTGTTTCACTGTGCCACATTGTGTCAGCAGGCTTGTTAGCAGCAGAGACGCTGACTGTAGATGATGCTATGCCATTGATGCTACTGTAGTACAGACCAGGTTTCTAAACTCCTAACCTTGACACCTATTCTCAAAGTTATCTTGTTGCCGTCTTGCATTAGTGACCATGCAAGATCCCCAGTCTTTCCCAAATCATAGTATGTGACTAGTCTGCAACAAAAATTCTGTAGGTGTGAATGGATGTCAGAGTGGTCTTTAAAAAAAAACCTTTTTTTCACAATCTTTTCAAAGCTTTGTGTTTACACATTTGACACTAGACCTACCTGTCCCAACTCTTTCTGACTGTCTTGTTTGCTTATGGTCTCTGCGTGACGTTATTTTGTAATGAATTTTATTGTATAGCACATGACTCATCCGCACGCAAATGCTCACCTGATCCGGTCACGTCAGACATAAGAAACAAAAGAATGTTTTAATGGTTTAGACCATTATGCAATGGAAACAACAAAACATAATTTTAACAAACATCATTTAGGTGAATTCCACGGTGTATGTTAAGCCTCTAATCAAGTAATGAAATAGATTTTCTAGAGATATTGACTTCAATATCTTAAATTCTTAATCTCTAATTAGGTGTAATCTTTGTCAGGAAACCAAAAACTGCAAATCAATTCTTGATCTGTATTGTCTCTAGATAAGACTATTCAGCTAAGAAATACAACTGCAAAGCAGTCTGAAACTATTTTATACCTATGCTTATATAATCACAAGTATTTTGTTGTTGAGAATCATACCTCAACAATTGCCATGAGACTTTGCACATTGCAGATCTTCATAGTCTTGCACACATCATTAAAAAATCTGCTGCAATAACCTAGAGTCAAACTTTGCTTGGACTGCATTGTTTGTTGCTGTGGTGATAAGAAATAATAGCATAACTATAAATGGCTGACCTCTTCTGCCACATTAGATTGACCAAAGAGATCATCTGATTGAGTGTGGCAGGACACACGTTCAAGCCATGTTGGGTTCTAATACCAATGCAGTCTATGCAATGTATGTGATTAGAACATTTCTGTCAAGAGGTAAAAGTTCCAGAATCTGGCATGTCATGATTTCAACATCTCTCACAACTTGCACTTCTAGTACTTGACCCACCGTTAAAAAAAGTCTATTTCAAAGACAGTTTCACATGGGCAAAATGCTTAATTCGCTCAATACTGTGAAGGTAGATTGTGGGAAAATTTGTGTGCTGTGTCAAGGTTTGTCGGTACAGTCACCATGAGGACAAACCAAAGCTTGATGATATTAAGGTTAAAAAGTGGTATGTCATGTATTGGCTTTAATAACCATATCAATTTTGTTTGTAATTCTACAATTGCATACTGAAATCTGTCAGTTTCTCTACATACCTTTAGTCCCATTTACTCTGTTTGCTTATTATCAGGACCCCCACAAGAGCACCACATATCAGGTAACATTTGGTTGGTGGATAACTGAACCACATATAACAACAAATAGTCCACTAACCAATAATATTCAGCCACCAGCATCCTGTAGGCAGCATCCTGAGAGCACTGATAAAGGGTTAGAGGATAAATAACATCACAAACACTTTAACATTTAGTTTAAATTAGTTTTATTTCTTTTACTTCTAACTTTATTTTTTACTTACTGAAAATAGCGCTGTTATAATATCTTGTTCCAATATTTTCATTTATTTACTTTATTAATATTATTAAAAGCAACTTCTGACTCTTGTAAGATGGGAAATTGTATTAGTTGTTAAGTCTTGTTTAATAAGAGCAGCTGCTTTAAATGTGCTTTGTTCTCAGTGTATTCTCACCTTGTATTCTGTGTTTCTGTGATTCTCACCAGGATAAAACCTGTTACAAAATTCATTATTACATTGTAAGCACCTAAAACCACCTGGTGTGATTTCTAACATACGTCATTACATTTGTGCCTCAAGAAAGAAATGTAACTCATTTTATTATGTTTGTGTATATATATATATATATATATATATATATATATAATTTTCTCTTGACCACAATCTATCTTTATTACAATGTTTGTATTCATATTAAATGACTGCCAGCCCCAAATACTGTATGAACATCCTATGTTAAAGAAGAAACTAACCAGCTTTTACCTTTGGCTGTAACAAGTACCTTCATTTTTAGATTAGAGTAAGTCAAAAATGCTGCTGACATCACACATATGAAATGTCTAGTACACTTGATTTAAGTAGCATGTATTGCAGATAAACATCTCATATTAAGCATTAAAACACACACTGACATTCCACACAGTTATCAAATTAGATTTAAATTGGTCCATATCAAGCACCACGATGTCCGCAACACATTTCACCAACTAGCTATGGAATATTAAAAGTTGTTTTAAATTTAATCAGTGTCTCAGGAGTACATTTCTGGAAAAAACAGTTTAAGCACTCCTACAGAGTACCGGGAAAGAGAACATATCACATGGTCAGTAATGCTGTGTGTCCCATTGGAAGCAATTTAAACAAGAAAGCAGGGTAACATTGATTACTGACATCATGCTTAAATAACAACTTTTGTCTTAAAAGCAGACAACAAATGTTTGTTTCCTTTTGTTTTTGTATCATATGTGTGGTGGATGCTTGGTTTTTGGATATTCCCCCCTCGTAGCTCTAATACAATATCATTCGCTGTACCAATATCATCTCCTGGGTCCTGTATACCCTCAAATACACTGTGATAGAATTTATATGATCTTAATTAAATAAGCAGTTATTGCGGGACTTGTTTCATTCCTGTGTTTATTTGCTCATTTCCACAGCACATAAAACTTTAATTTCATCCTCTCATCTTGTACTAGAGGAGGAAATTGAGAATTGTCTGTGCACACAAGTTTTTTTGTTTGTTTTTTTACTAACTGCTAACTGTACACGATTGAATTTCTCTATTATATAAAGAATAATATAATAATAATAAATCAATGCTAAATCCTTGGAGTACAATTTTTTTTCTTCTGACCACATTTGCTTTTGGCCTCAGTGACCCTAACAGATTTATAAATTAGAGAGGCAGTGGAAGGTTATATTGTCTCTATGTCTTCCTTAGATTATTTGATATGACTTAACCAATAGACTGGCTCACATCTATCAAATATGATCCTTAATGTCTCTTTAGCATGACTTTCTATAAAGTGTTTGTAACCTAATAATACAATATATTGTAATGCCCACATAAAACATTTTTGGGCCAAGAGGCCTAGAGCCAGGAGTCTGAAGCATCTTAAAATGTTTGTTTTTTAACATCTTACAAAGTAACCCAGGAGTTATAGATTTGGCTAATGGGGTCTGGAATAATCAGCTAATCATGTATCATGTATGTCGCTAATTTTAAAAGCGGTTTTACTTAATCTGGTCATCCATTCATCCACCCGCCATCTTTTGCTTAATCCACACAGGGTTGCGGACCAATCGGTGGCCACCCAGCACTCTGCGTGCAAGAGCATGAACACAACCCAAGATTGGGTGTGACAAATTCATTGTAGGGCACATATGCACAGGCTAAGGGCCACTTTAGAGACACCAATAAGCCTAACACGCATGTGTCTGGTCTGTGGGAGGAAACTGGAAATGTCATTATCATTATCTTTTGTTTCTGAAGTGTTAAGGTGTCCTGTGTCTTTTGAATGTCCATATTTAACATATTTATGTAGAAGTGTGTTATAAATGAGTGAAATGAATGTATGGCTAAAACAAACAAATAAAAAACTGGACTTGTGCATTGCCCTTTGGCCTAAGACATTCATGACTAAACTCTGGTAACATCTGGCAACCTATACCCAAAACAAACTCTTTCTGACAGAAGTATTCAACTGAAATAAAAGAAGAATTAGGATTATTTTGACACTCAAATCAATAATATCCTTTTTTAGGACACAATAACCACTAAAGCAGTTCTGGAAAACACCAGCCATAGAAGCCCATTACAGTAAGAATGATGTCATAAGTTTTAAAACTGCATCAGATAAGCATCTGAAACTATTAATTAAGGATGGAACTTCTTTAATAGGCTCATTGCTCAAGATAACACCACCTACCTTGCGAGATGAAAGCATGTTATATTTTCAGACTAGCAGTGCTTAGTGCATTGCTGCAACATGAGCTGGCAAAAAGAGATGTTCATTTTAATGATAAGAGAGAGATTTTTATCCACAAATGCTTCACTTTACTGCTGCGTGTCAATAAAGTGAAGATTTAATGCATTTACAAAAAACTAATGGCGCAGACAACTCCAGTGATCACAATGTTTTAAATGCTTATCATAACATCTACTACTCTGAGATTATTTAAAACTTGCATAGAACTAATGCGTTGGTATGACAATTCTAGCCATCTTCAATGTATTAAAATCAAATAAAAATAAAGATATTTATATTGCTACCCTTCCAAAAGACCATTCCTGATCAGCTTTTCAGGGTCAAATGATCATCTGATTTAATTTAGATTTTGAGTACTGCATACATATTTCCTGTATCTTCTGTTTGTATTGTAAAAGAGAGGCTGATAAATAATAACATTATTTTTAAAACAGTGGAAAATCGAATCTAACAGTGGCCTTAGACATTTGCACAATATATTGTGTACAACCAATGCATACATCCACATAGATATCTCAAAATACCCTTTCCAGAGCTTTTAAGAAAAATTAAAAAGAGCTCCGTGCACAGCTTATTTGGTATGACATGTTTTATCTAATTACCATACTTTTTAAGTAATCCTGCTACTTTTAGTGTGGTCATTGCAAATACATGATGGTGTATGGTAAAATTACATGGGCAAAAGCAACGTTTGGTCCAGAAAGTGATCAAAAGGGTAACAGTTTGAGTTGGACCGCATCATGCAGAGTATCCTGTTAGGTCTGCTAGTCTCTAACATACAAGACCAAGAGTAGTGGACCAAGAGTAAAACATTAATTTGGCTTGAGAAACCTTCATAATGGACAGTTACAACAACTTTAAGCATCTTAGTCATCAAAGATAGAGTGAAGAGGGCAACTAAACATGTGTGGCATCTTTGGAAGGGCAGAAATGGACAATCTACAACTGAAACACCTCTCCCAGAAATGCACTGGATACTGAAGGCTTTCAAGAAGGTCAATTTCAAGAATATCTGAAACTGCTAGATTTACCAGAAAAAATCGTTGATTAAGCCTCAGCACTATGCTACAGATCATTTTAAATCCCAACCCTTTCAAGCTGACACTTTTGAACCTTTGAGCTGGTTATTTATCCTTTAACTGTTCAGTTAAATTGTAAGTCTGGATAAGGATGGCTAATAAATAAAATAATATGGTCCCAGCTCTTTGAAGAACTGCCCAAAGGCATCAGATTCATGACGTATGTAATCTACCAAGCCTGTCCATGCTGGTTTCTGCTCAGGAGAAGTTTATTTGCCCTGCTGCCCTCAGTGCCTCAATTATTAGCGTCCTTTGGTAGGCTGTTCTTGTACCTCAGTTTTTTTAATTAAGACATGCATTCACATTGAGTAATTTGATGTAATCGTTGTGTAAGCGGTGTTATATATAAACAAACCATAATTACTAATAGCAATAACTTGAATATTACTTATGGTTTATCAATGTGTCATGTCATGCCTTGGAAATATTACTAATTAGGTAATGTAATTTAAAGGAACCTTACATAAAGCATTCTCATGGAGTGTAGAAGTACTTTGACTTCTAGAAGGCTAGATTGGACTCTACAGCAGCTGAGAAATGCTGCTCCCAGGTCAGTCCATAATGAGAACTCAATCCATCATGCTGGCAATGAGACATTATCGCCCTGCAAAGAAAGTCCAGGGGAACAAGTAAATCAGTCTCTACAGTATTCATTTTATGACTGTGTTAAAGAACTTCTGAAATGGTATTACTATTGTTTCCTTTAACTTCAAAGTCACACTTTTAAAATTACATTTCCGAAAAGTGTTAGATAGTCATTTGTGTCATAATACCTTTAAACGGTAATGTTGCAATAATCTCGCTTTTAAATTAGTGTTTCATCCTTAGGAGTAATTAAAATTGTTTCTGAAAACATTTATCACCAACTGTTGTAATACAAATTTTAAGCAATTCCTTCCCTAGTCCTTGTCTTAATTTGCACTACCATTTGATCCCATTAATTTTCTATTAACAGATTATCAGATTATTATACAAAGTCAGCTAATTGCCTTTATCAATAGATTAAACATAGTCTTAAACCAATTAAATTGTGGTCAGTCAGATCTGGCCAGAAGACAGCAGAGGTGAGCAGCAGAGACAGCAACAAAATGCCTAAGAGTTAATGATGGCAGTTATTGGAGCTATTTTTATGTATTTACACACATTTGTCCGGTCAGAATTGTTAAGCCTTATGCTGGTCAGATAACATGAACCATATTTATGAAAGAGGAAAGTACAAAACTTGCCAACAATTGACCGGAACACAACATAATACTATAATACACATAATAATGTGTTTGGGAACAGTGCTTTGTAGTAGTCATAATAATTCAAATGAGATGGCAGGTTGTTTATAGGAAGTGCCAACCTAAGGTTGTGTGCCTTCTTTGGTAGACAGATGGCCATTAGATGAAACACTGGAGCTATCTGGTAATATCATAACCAAAATGTGTAGCTTGTGCAATGTATACTGGCACAGATAAATAATGTCAAATTATTTTTAATTACATCAAAATTCTCTGGATAAGGATGACCTGAAATGTGTCTATGTGGCTAGGCGATGGAAAGGACAGAAACACCAATTACCTAGCAAGTAATCAGCTCATACATCAACCAAAGAGAGCAGGCAGACAGCATGGGCCTGCAGCAGCTGCCATGAGCCATGCACACAAAGACTGAGAGGTTTTGCTCTCTTAGTATACTTTTCCATTAGGAAGTTGGGGTGAACGGATTAGTACATTTATTATTAGTACAGGACTGAAGTCCCTTTAAATGAGAATTGAATTGTGTACCATAATTTTGCCTGACAACTATTAGATCAAGTTGGTTTATGCTGTTGAGTGCTAGTCTGATACTGATTTAACTGGTGAACTCAAATGCTGATAATGAAAAAAAAAAAAAGCAAATCCTTGTTTCAGTAGCTTAGAGGTTTTATTGCACAGCAGGAAGTTATCTACTAAGATTATAAATAAACACATTTATTTTTTAAATGTCTGTATTTTAATCAAATATTTTTTGCTATTTTATTAAAGCTTTAAGTCCCTTCAGTGCCTGTATTACAGTGCTTTTTTAAAATGGATAAAAGGGAATTGGGCATTGCTAAATCACTGACTCTCATGACTTGTTATTTGAGTTCTGTTACAGTGAATCTAAATGTTTGAGTTAACATTATGGTTAATCTGAATCTGTGCCATTAAGACATGTACAGTATCAATAAAACATTGTGTTCTTCATAGAAGTTATGGAAATGGTGTAAACTTGGTCGTTAGGCAGATATATTTTTGAGATAACAGTGTAAGAAATGACAAGGTAATGCATGTTGCGGACTTTGTGCAGTATACATTTAGGTCATCAGGTCATAATGGGGAGTTTGTAAAGTCATTATACGCTGTCTTAATTTCAAATGAACCTTTTTATGTAAAAGGTATAATTTGGTCACTTGAGCCATTGACTTTAAACGTAAACTAAGTGCTCTATAAAATAAATAAATAGAAAAAAAATGTCTATATTATATTTATATATTTTTCTGGAAAAAAACAAAGTTTTTGAAACATAAACTTTTATTGGTATATTATTCATTTTTTTATAATATTCCAATTTTTGTTCATTAAAGCAATAGAGCACTAAAGGGGAATGTTATTACCAATAACATAAGGATGTGTTTATCCTATCTAACAATTCCATACCTTGCTTAGAAATAGCATATGGATTAAATAACACTACCAATTAGCATTAGTTTAAAATACAAAGTGTATAGATGAAAGGGAAAAAGGATTAAACCTTGCTAACTTATTAAAAATATTTTTATTATACAATGTAGTTAATTAGCAGGGTTCATACAGTTTTATATATGTTTGTTGGCATAAAGCTTGTAATTTTGAATATGCATATTAGTATTCATTTTGGAATTGCTCCCATGACAGGCTTTACCATTCCAGAAAGTTTTGTATTTTTTTAATTTATTTATTTTTTACAGCTAGATGAATCACTGATGTTGGAAAACAAGACCTTGCTCATTCTTAGTATTCCGATAAAGAGAGGTAATATGCTTTACTTGTTTATAATGACGTCATTGTACATTGGTGCAAAAGAATGGAAATGACACCAGTCGCATTTGAATTGTTATATTTTCATTTCTGCAGAGACAAAAAATGACAAGCAATTTATTTACAGAAATACCTGTACAAAAGCTGAACAAAATTAAATTAAGTAAAATAGTTCATAAATAGTGGTGGACTTCAGCGTTCAGTACATTTTGCCATGTTCAGCTAAGCTGCGTGCATAGTGACTCCTAACAAAACAATGATTAAAACTGATCGTCAATTCTACATCAACATCCAAGTCGCAGGACAAATAGAGTATGGTTAATATTACACATTTTCCACTAGCTGTGAAATGTCTTACAACTTCTAAGGTAGGATCTTAAGTCCAGTGCTGGCAGGATAGACACCTATCTACCCTCAGCTGTAATCTGATTACTACTTTGTTTGCTGATATTAGTACGATTAGGTTTTTCTATTAATTATAAAATAAGCATAGATATTTCTACTGTTTGCTTGTCAATGCATTGTTACAAAGTTCACCATTTTCTTTACTTTTGATTACGTTCAAACTGGAACTCATTGTCGATATGGTGCGCATGAATGCATGTCTCTTGCAGATAGGTGTCCATTTTGCCTGCCTACCTTCTCCTTCTTTTTCCTCCTAGCTTTTCAACCTGTTATTAGTCAGCAAAACTGTAAGTTTCTATACTAGGCAAACGTTCATGGAGCTTTTCATTCAGCACTGAGCTTAACTAATGCAGCACTGACTTAATTTGCGCCGTGTCTACGATGATCTCGTTATAGACATTATGTATATAAATAGTGGTCTGGCCAAGTAATCATGCTAAATTTGAAACCGAATGTATTTGTATGCTAGGAGATCATCTAAAACATGTACAAAATTGTTAATTATTGATAGACTTGACAACATTTGGCTGATCATACATGAAGTCACAAGATAAAAGCTTTGTTTTTGTGATTCCTTCTTTTTTTCCATATCACATAAACTTCACCAGGGTGTGTACTTTTCCCCGTCCCCCAAAACCCTCTTCCACGTTCTTGGATTTTTATACTAGTCAAAAACAAGTCATACCAATAACGGTATAAAAAGGCACAGTTGCATATTTTGCATTCACTCTATAATTATTTTTTATAGGGTTTTTCTTCTTCTTTTTTTCCAAAGCATTCTAAATATAGAAAGTGGCACTGAAAAGGATAAGGAAAAAATGTGAATAAAGCTCAACACATAGCACGTTTAAAAAACAAATGGACTTTAAAACATGCCAGCTGATTATCATGAAGTTTGAATGTAATGTGACAAGTAATTTGTGAGTCTGTCCTATCACTGCATGTGTGTCTAGCGAGTCTGATGAATAACATTCACCAAATGTGCGATGCTAAAGAAACGGATGAATCATTGTAGTATACATGGTTGATCCTCCAATACATGACATCTTCTTCAAACTGATAATCTAAGCCATACTACATCTCTTGGTTTGTTTATAACAAAAGCAAGCAATGGACCTCATAGATCACAGGGTAAGATATTTTTTTTAACCATTTAACCATTTTTTTCTTTTTTTTGCCTTCGTAATATGTGAAGTATAATCCCTTTAAACGTGCAATAAAAAGTACATATTTCTGTATACAATTGATAAGCATCAGAGCACTTTTTTTTTAACAACGAGTTGAACACACAGACTACAGATTCAGGAGGCTGTAAGAAAAGTCCATTCACGTCGGGTCTCTTTGTCATACAAAAGAGTTAAATCAGTCGTATCTGGGTAATATCGCCCACTTTTAATAAAGGCAGGAGCTGTGCCTTGTTTGCTTCGCCACCAGGTAGGTTTACTTGATGTTTTCTTAAAAACAGGACCTTAAATGCATGTGTGTGTTGTGTGTCTTTGTGATTGTGTTCCAGAAAGGGCATCCTCTGCAATGTCTCTTGCTTCAGACTGTACAGTTAAACATGTGCAGAAATAACTAACTCCTCTCAGTTTTTTCCCCAGGGCTTTGGTTTTATCTATTGAGACTTTTGTCTTTTGCATGGCTACTGGTGCTCTGCTAGCGCGCTGACATCGTAACAACACCTTTTCTGATTGTACAAACCCATTTAGCTGGTGGAGTCTTGTTAATTTGATTCTGACTACTCTTGTGTGTCTTTAGGTATGATAAAGAATGAATACTTCGGTCCCCTGGGTTTATTGCTCAATTTAACACTCATACTAAGAGAACGTTATGCAGGACCAGCCCAAGCATGCGGGTTGGTGTGACTTGGTCACCTCGGATGTGTCTTGCTAGCTATCGATTCATCTGCCAGGAGATTCTAATTGCGAGATAGGTCCTATATTCATGTTTAAGGTGCCGTGTAGTTGTGTGCATGAGTCGATTGTGTGCCATAGGTCACTAAGGGTTTCAGTTTAAACCCTCAAATAAAAGAAAAAGAAAATCAGCATAGTTGTCCAGAGATGAAACAGCTAGTTGCTCATATTCATGCCATTATAGCAGTTATAAACAACCTTGGAAATGTCAACAACTCCCACAATGAATCAATGTACAGAGAGAAGACAAGAGATGAGCCGTTTGGTGATTGACAGTTAAGGTAGAATTAAAGCATGTGTCCCAAATATGTTTAGTATATTTATGTACAACTTATCACCCACATAGGAACCAGTGTGAGTGTGCTTGTGTGGTTCTGTTTGAAAAGCAGAGGCACACAGATACACTCGCATCTTGCCATGTAAGTTCATCACTTCCAGCTCGTATGCCAGCAGTTTTGCTCCATCAGGTTGCAAAGGTTAAAGTCAGTGAAACGTTTCCAGATGTCTGACTGCAGATATTCAGTTTACTTCTCCATGCCATCGCCGATAATGCTATGTCGACACTTTTTCCATGATCGGCCAGTTTTATTGTTGGTTTTAGTGTCTCTTTGAATGCTATGAGTTGGTCAGTGTATGCGGCCCAATTGTTGGACAGATTGCATAATTCAGTCAAAAAAGTATTTAAAAAAACAGTTCTCTACAATCACCTACAGGGAAACCAAAAATATAAAAAAAAACACTTCAAGAAAAACAAAACAGCACCAACCTTGTTTGCAGCCATCTATTTAGCATCAGTTAGGAAAAAAAAAAAACGAAAGAAACATAAGCTGTAATAGTCCTAGCGAGTGCAGTCTGAGTCTTAAGGGCTAGATTATGCATGCATGTTTATGATAACTTTTACAGAACCAGACAGAACTTTGGAAAAGTCTGAGGGCCTGAAACGCTAGCAGCAAAGTAACATGGGACTTGTCCACCAGCATCCCCCTCTCTCCACCTCTGTCTTTCTGTCCTCCTCCAGATCATCCTCCAGGCCATTGTCAATGCTTTAGGTCTGCTTCTTTGAAATGCGCTCACATTTTGTACCAGGGTTTGATTCGCATAAAGCGTCTCTAAAATCACCACAGAAAGAATGTTGAGCTGATAGCGATGCGTTTCTTGGGACGTTCACAGGTAAACCTCACGTCTGCTGAGTGTTGAGCATTGCGTGGGTTTGTATTCGCCTGTGGGTGCTAACGGGATCTCTTCGATGGGCCGAGACGTTTCTTCGCTAGCGGAGAACGCGGCCGAGCCGAAGGCATCATAGGCTGAGGACGACGAGGAGGAGGAGGCCATCTTCTTGTTGAACAGGTTGCGGTTACGGTCACCGAGCAGGTGCGAGGGCTCTCCGTTGGCCATGGCACCGAGCGAATCGGGGCTTGTGGCCGACTCGGCTCCGCTGCAGCCAGCCGAGCTTGAGTTGAAGGTGGAGAGTTTGGGAGGGGTGGCTTTGGGCCTGCGCTCAGGTGAAGTGCGCACCGGCATCCAGCAGGCGTCTGAGTGGCCGTACTCGTCACACTCGCGTGTACACTTCCCAGTCATGGCTACATCCGGCAGGGGCCGAGAGTCTGCACAAACACAGAGATGGAGCTCCTGTTAGTATGGTGATTTCAATATGATGCGATTATACCATATATTGTGACTGAGATTGGAATCAACCATGCTATGTGCCTCATGAAGCTTCTCATGCATACGGCAAAACAAATCTATAGCCGTTTTAAATTCAGTTTAATTTTTTATTACTCTAGGCTTTTAAGGTCTTCATAGTTGGCACATAGCAGAAAGCAAAATGATACACAAACATCAATACTAGAAATAAAAAGAAAAGTGATATGATTTTGCTTAAAAGAACATCATGCTTTCAAAAAAAGTGGGGGCAAATCATCTGTTCTGTGATTTCTCCCTCCAGAATTAATGGTAAATAACTTCCATTCCAGGATGTTTGTGTTTTTGTGTGGCCACATAGGAGTGCATGTATGTTTTGAATTAATCACCTCGTTGTATAGTATAATACCTTGTTAGTCACACAGTGTATATTATTATTATTATTTCATGTTAAAACACATCCTTGTCCTTAGTTATTCATCACTCAACAAATAATCATTGTTTATACACTTTCCTAAAATTGTGTGAGGTTGTTTTTTTTAAGTTCTTTTGGGGACTGGGCCTATGAACCATGTCATTGGTTTAGATCAGCCATAAATATAATCCACCATTAAGAAAGCAACAAGAATCCAGGATTTGTACTTCTTAATAAGAGAGCAAATATATTATTCAGCTGAACACTGCCAAGCATTTGCAAAAGTACTGTCAAAATCTCACAAAAACACAGATTTTTACAACGATAAAATGATGGAACCAAAACGATGATCAAAATCCATCTGATTTGGTTGAGAAGCTGAATGGAAGCACACATGGAAGCTTTCTTTCTGCAGACTCTTGTTGTCATTAATCTTTTGTCCCAAGGTGCCAAAGCTTTAATGTTAAAGGTGGCTGGCCGGTTAATGACCAAATGTCAAGGTATGACACAAGCAAGAGGAAGTGAATGCAAATCTAAAATAAAGCATGCCTTTGTCTAAAAAAGGGGGAAATTAGTTTTAATCATAGCTTACTTTTATTGTTCTTTTTCTCCTGTAAAGAAAGAATAAAATAATATCACTGTTTGGTTTCTGCAGTGATTTACCTTTGCAAGAAAAAAAAACCTCTCAGTATGTAGCAAAAAGCAAACTGGATTAAGCTAGTGAGCAGACAAATGTGAATCATACAATACAGTGGGTACAGAAAGTATTTAGACCCCTTCAAATTTTTCACTCTTTTTTTTTATTGCAGCTATTTGCTAAAATCAAAAAAGTAAATTTTATTTCTCATTAATGTACACTCAGCATCCCAACTTGACAAAAAAAGACGTATATTTTTTTGCAAATTTATTACAAAAGAAAAACTGAAATGTCACATGATCATAAGTATTCAGGCCCTCAGTATTTAGTAAAGGCACCCTTTTGAGCTAGTAAAGCCATGAGTCTTCATAGTCTGAGAGCATTTGATGTGTTTTTTGGCAAAAACTACACCATAAAGCCCTGACCGGTGGAAGGCTGCAGTGATAGTTGACTTTGTGGAACTTTCACCCATCTCCCTACTGCATCTCTGGAGCTCAGCCACATTGATCGTTGGGTTCTTCTTTACCTCTCTCACCAAGGTTCTTCTCCCACGATTCCTCAGTTTGGCTGGACGGTCAGGTCTAGGAAGAGTTCTAGTGGTCCCAAACTTCTTCCATTTAAGGATTATGGAGGCCACTGTGCTCTTAGGAACCTTGAATGCTGCAAAAAAATGTGTATCCAGATCTGTGCCTTGCCACAATTCTGTCACTGAGCTCTTTGGGTAGTTCCTTCGACCTCATGATTCTCATTTGCATTGACATGCACTTTGAGCTGTAAGTCTTATATAGACAGGTGTGTGCCTTTCCTAATCAATCAGTTCATTTAAACACAGCTGGACTCCAATGAAGGAGTAGAACCATCTCAAGAAGGATAAGAAGAAATGGACAGCTTGTGAGTTA